>JAXIVJ010019349.1:0-15000 GCA_036785665.1 Chirona hameri | reverse complement strand
ACTAGTTGTTCGTTACAGTTTGGTTCATATGCATACAGTTATTATTATCATATGTACTATTGAGCGCCGACTGCCACCGGTCATCGTGATTTACTATCCGAGGCTAATGTATATGAAAAACTACCTTCATTTAAATATTTTTAATCATTCCGAGATGTGTAACCAGGAAAAGGGGTTACCTGAGGCTTGGCTCCACTCACGGTCTGGTTCCAATATGCAAATTTCGTTTTCCACGACCTAAAATTAAAATTTCCACGCCGCTTCGCGACGTCTCATCGGTGGCCATCATCATAACGAAGCCATCGTCATCGTATTCGGTTCCTCGAAACGCTGAATTTAATTTATAGCATTTTTAGTTTCTCATCCTATACATGGCCCACCGCCTATATTTCTGGGTTTTATCAGGAAAACCCGTAAAAAATCGCGCCGCTTGACGGCGCTAAATAACAAGTACATTCTATAACATGAAAATCCACATACAAAAAAAATGCTGCAAAGGCTTAAATACACGAGAAAAAATGGGGGGTACATTTTTTAGTTATTTCAGCCGACACCCCCCCCCCCCCCCCCTCCCCACACACACACACACACACACTCAAAAATGCTCGGAATCGCCACTGCACAAGGGTGTGCCACACAGACATGTGTGGTGAGACATTAACTGACTGAGACATGCCAGGGATCATGAGCTGGATGAGAGCGGGTGCTACAGGCCTTGAGGCCTAAAATTCCAGATTACCGTAAGGTAAGGTAACTCCCCCACTGCCAACCCCAACCACAAAATGTAATATTTTGTAGCGTTCAACTTCAATACAACTCACTGCATATTCCAAAATGTTGTAACCAAGCAATGGAATGTTTGGGGGTACTGGCCATCTACATACCATTGGTTATTAGTTAATCCCTATAATATACCTACCAATCGATAGCAAATATCACATTTAGTAACTGTGTGTGTTCTCCAAGACACTATAACTAATTCTAACTTCAATAATTAATATACCGCCGCTTCCGTTGCCTCGCCCGCCGCCAAACTTTGTTTACACGCCAGCAAGGCCATACATATAAGGTAGAACCGTCCCTGCTGCGCAGTATCTGACATGACGTCATCGGGGGAATACCTATTATCCGACATAGCAAGCTAAATGTATGAAACACTAATTCGAAAGAGACATATACATGTAAAATACATCATCAATAATGTATGTTAGACACCGAGTTTCCTTGTCTCATATTAATGACAAGGAAACTCGGATCCAAAAAGTATTGCCCGGTGACGTCACCGGAATCATTTATTGAACAGCTAATAGGCATTGGGATGACTAATAGGCATTGGGATGACTAATAGGCATTGGGATTGATGTGTAGGCATTGGGATGGGTAGGTTTCATACCACTCTGCATCTTTTTGAAGGTCAATTAGAGCTATTTAGAGCTAAGAGCTCCAGCTATATGCGTAACTGGGGCTATGGTACAAAACTAGACCAGCCAGGGCCTGGCTACATCAGCGACGCGACGGCTGCATCGCTGGGCAAAAACAGTGTCGCTGTGTCATGCGGTGATTCCCAGATTTTCAACAGATTTCCCAGAGCTTTTCAACAGTTCTCAAGATTTTCCATAGCAAACAACCCTGCTGCACGTATGTAGCCCCATGGCCAGCTTCCGGCTTACCGATTTTAGCCGGAAAATGAAGTATAGTACGACTAGGATCGCGTGGGTGCGTGCAATCCACGGGCAACTACTATGAGCAGCGATAGCCGGCTCCGCTTTGGTTGCCGGTGGAGGATCGCTGTTGATGCTTATGATGATTGGGGTGCACAAACAATATTGACACATGACGAAAAATGTATGCGCATGGCACCAAAGGCATTCGGTATTCGTCAATTTTTTTGCTCTCGAACATTTCACATGTCGATAAAATGACATTCGGCAAAAAGGCATTTATACTTTTCACATGTCGACAAAATGACATTTCGGCAAAGAAGAGTTTCGACCTTTACACACGTCGACAAAGTAACATTCGGTAAAATGACATTTCGGCTTTTTCACATGTCGGCAAAATTACTTTCGGCAAAGACATTAGACTTCTTGACATGTCGGCAAAATCACATTTCGACCTTTTGACATGTCCGCATAAAGACATTTCGACAAAATGAAATGTCGGCAAAAAGATATTTCAACAAAAAAGCATTCGCCATTTTGCCTTCGGCATATTCACATGTCGTCAAAAAGACATTTCGTCAGTGTCCTGCGACAATATGCATTCGCCAAAATCACATTCGGCAAAACAACATTCGCCAATGTGTCCTGTAACCGGTACCTGTCCTGTCTCGAGGGGCGGATCAAGCTCATGCAGTCCAATTTGTTTGGCACGCACTCATCCCCACCCACTTTAAATCCATTTTCCATGGAGCTAATCTGCTGGTGTTCCATCTCAGTCAGTGGCGGCGGAAGGTATTTTAGGATGGGGGGACAAAGAAACCCTGGGGCCCCTCGGCCAAAGGGCCCTCCACACGGCCAAAAGCCCCCCCCCCGCCCAACATAAAAATGGCGCCAAATGGTATCTCCTCTATTTTTGGGCCACTATATTTTGCAGGGCCTCTAAATGGTCGAGAAAAAAACGTCGGACAGGCCCATGTTGAAGTTACAGGCCTTCCGAGGGCCCCCTTAGGCCGACTGAGGGCCCGCTGTCGGCCTTAGAGGGCCCCGCAGGCTGGCTGGGGCCACCTCGGGGCTCTCGGTCAATTTTTTGGTAAACAAAAATCAACTTACTTCTTGAAGGGCCCCTCTTACAATTTATGGGAGGAATCATGTCCCCCCCCCACTTCATGAGTGTAAGGGGGGGCAGCTGCCCCCTGCCCCCCTCCCCCCTTATCCGCCAACACTGATTTAAGTGCGCGTGGAGCTCCTCTACAGACCTCCGCAGCCGGGAAACTGCACCTAGTGCATAAATTGCCATTCCGCTCAATACATGGCGCTGTGAGCGGGTGCCTTAACATCATTACAGGAAATGCCGAGAAACAGCTTCATTGTCCATAACACCATGAAAATCACTACGGTTATCGAACAGCATACGGACAATTCGAAAATGATATTTTCAGAAAATTATGAAAAACCATTCATGCCCAAATGTACGATATCGACGAAAAAATCGAAAAAGTTTCCCCAAAAAGGTTGGTTGGCACCTCCAAATTTGATTTTAATTTACACAAAATATCATGTAAGTTTGTAATGATATAGCGCATACTAATTTCACTATTAATTTGTGCATGCTCGCAAAAACCTATCGAATGACCCGACCTAGTGCAGTGTGCATTTGTATCAACAACATGTGATTGTTAAATAGATATTGTATTTCAGACTGGGTGGGTATATTAATACGAATTATGCTTCTGTTTATTTGCCATCATTATGTCTGCCATTAATAACTCATTTTTAAATGCTGAACTGTTTTGTATTGATCTCTTTGGTCACTATCTGAGGTGCCTATGTGTTCAATCATTCCATCAAAATTCCCGTTTTTACTTTATAAATTTATGAAAATTCTGCTACCCACCAACTACCCGCTTCAGCGAAATGATTGTTTGTGCTACCCGCTACTACCCATGCGGGTAGTAACTTCCCGCGTCTGGCGGGTAAGCGGGTAGAAAAGTGGCACCTCTACTGCCAACGGACCCTGGCCGCCCGCCGTCCGGTCTGACCGGTCTCGTGACATGTCGGCCAGCCAGCCAATCAGAGTCGGGCCGGCGCAAGGCCATTAAACAATAGGTTATCTCGATCCTACGTCATCATTTCCTCACTAGATTCTAGGTTTAATACCATATATTTTTAGTATATACGTCCGTTATATACAAATATATCAGTTATAATCTTATACAAACACAAAAGGCTGGCTGGCATCCTGAATTCAAAGAGTGAAATAATACAAAATGAAATAGTCGCTGTGGTTGCCGTGGTAACAGACCCTGCATGGCCTCTCCGCTTCCACGGGTGCGCTGCTTGGTGGTATTAACGCACCGTCAATAAAGGCGAAATTGGATGCTTATTGCCGTAAAATAAGCTGAAAATAACTCTTATTATTAACGTGCATGGTTCCGTAAAATAATTTCTTGGGAAAATATTTGACTCAATTTTACCAAAACTATTCCAGATATGAATAGGCAAAGCCTGTGGCATCACAGTTTTATCATCTGCTGAACGAACTGTTTAAGAAATTATTGAAATTGCGACCCGAATACCACCTATTCTCATATAGGCCACCATGCTAAAGACGGCTAGCTGTGTAAATGGTGACGTCACTACTCCACAGGTAGTATCGTGTGGTCACATCACCAGCTCCACAGGTGGTATCATGTGACCACCACATACCACAGCTCCACAGGTTCAGGTTCATGTATTAAAAGGAGCGTCCACATACTGGGTATTCTGCACTTAGTCATCGCATTGCTCATGCACACGCACCCACAGTGAAAACGATACAGTCAGCAGATACAGTCGATACAGTCAATCAGCGATTTAAAGCAGTCAGGTACGCGCGGCGCGAGCGGGAATTGACGGCTGCCGCTGGCAGTCGGTTTCACGCAGCGGCAGCTCGGTACGGAAACTGCCGCTGAGTGGCGGTCAGCCGGACGCGAGGCAGATGGAGTGAGCCAACGCCGTCCGAAACAGCCCGAGTCTGGCGTTGGGAAGACTCGGCACGCGTCACAAAGAGAGCACGCAGAGCGTGGGGCGACTCGCTGCCATGCAGCGCCCTGTGTACGTTCAGGCAGTCGCGGTGGCGAACAATTTTCGCGACTCTCCGACATCCAAGTGCCTCAAGAGCAGGAGATATGCGGTCGCAGCGGCGAGCACCACTCACAAGCCTGGCAGCGAAGTTGATGATTCTCTGCACTCTACATAGATGACGCTCGGCCGCTCCACCCCAGACAGACTTAGAGAATGTGCGGAAAGACGTTAACTTGGATTAGGAGCTTCAGGAGTGAAATGGTGCCGGGTGTTGAAGAAGCATTGCGTTGCAGCGCCGAACGACTGAGGAGATATGAGGTTCCCAGGTGAGGTGTTGGTCGAGGAGTACACCCAGTACCTTCACTGAAGATGATGGGTAAATATCTGTGCCAGAAGTAGTAATGTGGAAGTTGTTGCTCTTTTTGAGGGAGGGTTTGGTGCCAACCAGCATGAAGCCTGTCTTTTGGGGTTCATTTTGAGGCTATTACACTGCAACAATTTCACCCGTACGTGGATTGGCACACCGTCAAAATGTCCGCCCCAGAGGGGTGTTTTGCAACACCTCCTTAGGGTATCAAACACTAAAAAATGGTGTCAAAAAAGAGTCTAGACTACACAATGGTGTTTTCTGGGACCAGCGTGGGTGTCTGACACCTTCTCAACGGGAGTCCTCACTCCTTCAAGAGAATCGCGACTCTCTTGAAGGAGTCAGGACTCCCGTTGAGAAAGTGTCAGACACCATTTTGTAGAGTCTGACTCTTTTTTACACCGTTTTTTAGTGTTCGATACCCTAAGGTGTTGCAAAACACCCCTCTGGGGCTGATTGTTTGACGGTCGTACGGGTGTCATTTTTTTCCAGTGTAGACTGAAACCAGTTTTGTAGGCATTGGATACGCGCCCCTCGACCCGGATTTTCAAGTTGGAGAGACCGATGACATCAGGAGTGGCGGAGTCAAGGAGATGGGTGTCGTCGACATAGGATAGTAGGCGGCCGTGGGGAAGGAAGTTGGGTAGGTCATTGATGAAAATGAGGAAGAGGATTGGACCGACTAGGGATCCCTGGGCCGCCCCATGGGATAGGGGTAGAGTGATTGATCCACCGCTGATCGTCTGTCTCCGACCGCTCAGGTAGTCTCTAAACCACTCCGAGGACACCCCGCACCGCTCAAGCTTACTGAGAAGGACGCCATGATCAATACTGTCGAAGGCTTTGCTGAGGTCAATCGTCGTAATCGACGCGACATGGCCGTTGTCGGCAGCCCTTGCCTGCCATTCCACATCGTCGATCAGAGCGTCCTCTGTTAAGTGACACGGGCGGTAAGCATATTGCATTGGCAACAGTACATGGTTGTCAAGAAGGTAAGAGCTGAGCTGCGAGCAGACGACCTTCTCCGCGATTTTCGACAGTACAGAGGATATATAAATGGGCCGAAAGTTGTTGAGGTCAGACCGATCGCCCGACTTTAACACTGGGGTGACGCGCGTGATCTTCACTAGGGTGACGCGCGCAACACTGGGGTGACGCGCGCGACTGACCTATCAATACTTATCTTGCTAATTGCCACCAAACTGCAATTTTGTCAACATATAGTCTTAGCAACATATTATACAATTCTGAGGGACATTTCCAGACAAAAATCGCATGTAAAAGTTGTGTAGTTGTCGAATGGATCGTCGAAACTTTTTAAAACATCTTAAAAGTTTTAAAAGGTTTCGCACAATAACCCTTCGTGAAAACGGCTACTATATGGATGAGTTATATTAATTTTCACAAAACCAACAAATGGTTCTCGGGCGGGCATTAAAGGGAATAGTTTACCTTTAACATGGTGTGTTGAACTGAGATAGAAGAATTGTAGAGCACGTCGAAAAATGGGTTGCAGTGAAATAATTTCCTCGCTACGCTCGGTAATTTCGACACAGAACCTAAATTAATATTCGGTTTCGGGCCTACGAAACTTCGTCGGTATTATGACGTCATACCCGCTGACGTCAGATTTGCGTCATGCGCAGATTCTGCCGCAAACTAGCCGTAACCAGGGTAAGTTGAACCGTAACCATTACAGAGTTCGCGTGTAATTCATAGTAACTGAAACTGCGGTGGGTTACGAGAAACCAGCGATTTTTGTGAAGTATAAATATTGTTTCGAAAGATTCAGAACTCAATCAACCCGTCCTATTTTGCATACTATATGTCTCTACACTGAAAGAACGGTTTTAGAAGTTTAAGTTAAACTTGTCACGTGAAACGATATTACTGCTTCATTCTTCTACCTTGAAGACCTACCTGGTGGCTGCTAAAAAAAAATAGGATTATGGATAGGCTTTTAGCTTGAGGGGTGGTTCGCCTGCCGCCTGGGTGCCGGACGAAAAGTCGAATGGCAAAAAGTAAACGGATGTTAAGTAATGGGACATTTAGTCGATAGTAAAAAGTCAAAAGTCCTAAAAGTCGGCGGGTAAAAAGCCGACGTGGAAAAAGTCAACGGTGAAAAAGTCAAACGGATAAAAAGTAAATTGACGAAATGTCAACAGGGTAAAAAGTCAACTGTCAAAATGTCGACATGGAAAAAAGTCGACGGGACCAAAAGTCAAACGGATAAAAAGTAAAATGACAAAAAGTAAACATGGTAAAAAGTCAAGTCAAAAAGTCAACATGGTAAAAAGTCGACGGACCAAAAGTCAAACGGATAAAAGGTCAAGTGACAAAAAGCCAACAGGGTAAAAAGTCAACAGACGAAAAGGCAAAAGGGTAAAAAGTTAAAAGATAAAAAGTAAACGGACGGAAAGTCAAGGGGTAAAAAGTCGACGTCGCTAAAAGTCACAAGACGAAAAGTCGAAGGATAAAAAGTCGAAATGGTAAAAAGCCAACGTCGCTAAAAGTCAAAAGATGAAAAGAAGAAATGGTAAAAGTCAACGTCGCTAAAAGTCGAAAAATGAAAAGTAAAAAATGTAAAAAGTCGAGATGGAAAAAAATAAATACGTTAAAAGTCAAATAGCAAAAAGTCGACGTCGACAAAAGTCAAAAGATGAAGAGTAAAAAGGTAAAAAGTTGATATGGCAAAAAGTCAATGACGATAATCAGATCATTTAGCCCATTGAATTTTCGTCTCTTGACTTCCCGTTCATTCAATTCTTTTCTTTGGACTATCCGACTATTAACGCGGAAGTCGCGTTTTATACCTCAACAACGTATGTAGAATGTACATATATACATTACCTACCTACAGTTTAAAATAATTGAGATTAGTCGACTTATGTTTTGGTTAGTTGATTGTGGTGTGACCCATTTATTAACGTGTTCAAACATTGATAAAAAATAAGAACTTCATGTATTATGTATTAATGTAGATGTTATATATGGTTAAAATTATAACTGAAGATCAGACTCAGCAGTGCCGCATCCAACGGTACCTATCCCTAAGCAAGTTGTCAATGTTTCTTTGTTGGTTGAACTCTTCAAAGCTTCCTTCCTTAGGCAATGCTTCAACAATACATTGACATATCCTACACTTCGATCGTATACGATCAAAGTATGTAAGTTCTCGTGATAAACGATAAGGTTACCGATGGCCTGAAAATTCAAATTGACTTGCTTATCTCCTGTTCAATAGTTAAGCACAAAATAAAATATGGCAATTGGCATACCCTTAACCCGCGCGGCGCTGGGGTCTCCATCCGAACGTGCGGTGCTGGTGGGGTAAATTTTACCCCCCCCCCTCGTATCTTCCGAACCAATAACCGCAGCGAGACGCGCAAGGTGGCGATCGAAAGCTCTCAGTGAGAAGAATCTAACGCATGCCCGAAATTATTAACATAAGGTCACATGTCAGGTCACGGTCAGGTCAAGTGTCAAAATTTAAGTATTTGGGTTTTTGGGCTATACTTTCCATCCAAAGCCTTGTATTGCACCTATTATCTCACAAAGTGCTCCCAAATGTATAATGCATCTCCCGCATAATTAAAAGTGAAATTTTAAGCAAAGGTCAAGGTCAAGGTCAGGTCACAAAAGGTCACGGGTCTACGAAAGCCATGCGACACATGTTGTATGGGTTATTTTACACGCATAATTCGATAGAAGCAGACATTTTCACAGTCTGACACCATATAATCGCCATCAGGTCAAGGTCAGGTCACAATAAGGTCAAAATTTGAAATTGATTAATCTAAATAAACATTGCATGTTTCTAGACTAGTTTTGTCTTCGAAATACAGTGGTGGCATTTATTTGTCTGTATCTAGTCAGTAAAAGCCAAAAAACGCAATTTAAAAAAAATTATGTCATGAGTTACTTATTCTTAGAGAGCCATAAGTCAGTCAAAAATAAAGATATTGCTTTGAAATTTGGTTTGAACATCGTTCATACTCGGTTCTCTAATATATCTTCCGGTTTTTTGAAAATCTTCAAACAAAAAACTTTTGTGGAAATTCTTCCCCCCAAAAATGTTAAAGACCATGTTATTTCCTTTCTTTTAACGCCTTTTATTTGCCATTTGCATCAACACGCTATTTTCTACGATTTTTCAAACATGTAACGTTTTTTCACCAAAAATGACATGACATGACGTCACTAAAACGTCATTATCTCCTCAAAATTTTCACGAATTTCAACAAGATTGTAACACAAGATGTAGAATTGATGCACCATAAGGTACCGTAGGTTTCACTTCGATATCTGTCATAGTTTTCAAGTTATGGAGAAAATCCGGGAGGGGGGGTAAAATTTACCCCCCAGGGCCGCGCGGGTTAACCATGGCTTCGATTCCACTTTTGCGTGAGACAAACTTCAGTCAAGATGAGTATTGATGCAGTCCCTGAGTCATGTATCAATGAAAACATGTATCATGAACAACTATGCCATCAGAAGGTATTTTGCCGACCATGGGAAAATAAACCCTCCCAAGCCCAAGAAAACAAATAATTACTCTGGATTAGATGCATCAAACTATTCACAATACCCAAATGAAATTCAACTGACCCAAGAATTGACTTTTTACGCGTTGACTTTTAGCTATGCGACTTTTTACGATTTTACTTTTGGTGTGTTGACTTTTTGCCATGTTGACTTTTTACCTTTATATTTTTATCTTTCGACTTCTTATCTTTCGACTTTTTATATTTCGACTTTTTATCTTTCGACTTTTATCTTTCGACTTTTTATCTTTCGACTTTTTATCTTTCGAATTTTTATCTTCCGACTTTTTATCTTTCGACTTTTTATCTTTCGACTTTTTATCTTTCCGACTTTTATCTATACGACTATTCGACTTTTAGCGTGTTGACTTTTTGCCATGTTGACTTTTTACCTTTTCGTCTTTTATCTTTCGACTTGTATCCATACGACTTTTTACTATTCGACTTTTAGCGTGTTGACTTTTTGCCATGTTGACTTTTTACCTTTTCGACTTTTTACCTTTTCGACTTTTTATCTTTCGACTTTTAGCGATGTCGACTTTTTACCCCTTGACTTTTCGTCCCTTGACTTTCCGTCCGTTTACTTTTTCCCTTTTGACTTTTTACCCTGGAATCGGTTCGCCTAACTAACCTGCTGAACTGAGATGGAAAACCGATTAGCCGCATCCTACTGAAGACCATATCCCTGGGTCGAGATGAAGGATCGATTAGCTGCATGTTACTCAAATGCTCCCGCGATTGGGGAGAATGGCTATGAATTGGAAGAAAAAAAATTATTAGCTGGCACTGTTAACTCATCAATAATATCGAATGTTACATAATGTTTTTGCTCTTTAACCCTATTTGTAACAGGCTCCTGGCTACCCCTATTTGTAACAGGGGGGGGGAGCGGATTCCGCCCACCCGGAGATCTCGAGATCTACCCTTCCGATTTTCAAAAATGAAACGGCGTTTGGTTCCCCTCAACACGATCTACATTTCTAAATAATAAAAAAATCTAAATTTTCGATAGGGGGGCAACAGGGGGGCAAGAACCACAAATTTTAGTGGTATTTTTGATCCAACATAGCTTTCATGTTTATCAACCAATTTTAACACAATTAATACGAATCGATAGAGATTGAATTGGAAATTGATATATGACAGTGGCGTTTAAAAATTCAAAAATCATAGGCGTGTGCAGGTCACTCTATGGGGGTGAAGTAAATGCGTAATAAAACCATTTATGTTTTTTTTTAAAGAAATGAAATGGTATGTGATTGTGACATTAGGCAAAACAGTTAAAATCATAGTTTTTTGCCATAGGCGGTACCAGGTTAGTGAAAAAGGGGGGTAAAATTGGAGAGAAAAAAATTAACCGCAGACAAGTTGCTACCCAGCACTATAAATATGTTACTGATCGTAGATAGTTCCTTTTTGCATGTTGTACTTCATAATAGGCGTATCCAGGATCCAAACTGGGGCGGCTCAATACCTTTTGATAAGTATATTATCCGCTATTATGATACTAACTAGTCAACAGTGACTATTTCACTTACAACTTCAATTAACATTACTTACCCCCCTTTTACCCTACCTGGACTCGCCTATTATCTTATAATCGTTCGTACAGTAGCCTGTGGTGCGTGTTTCATCCGAAAACTACAGTATGTTATGTCATTGTACGCCCATGCCTCTTAGTTTCCTTGCAATAATATGACACCCTTTCTTCCATTCCTGAGCGCGCCTCTGCAAAAAAAAATGACTTTATTCGCTTTCCTGGCCTCATATGTGCATATATAATTATAAGCTAACCGTCTATTGCGCCGTTATCGCTGGCATATCGTCATCACCAAGCCAGTCACCCCCTTTTCATGTGCCTGAACACGCCCCTGAAACTCTATATGTAATAAATTATGCAAATAATGGAATCAGAAGCTATCTTTTACATCTTGATAACTATAAATGCCCCTTACATTGCTCTATTTGCTTCCCGCCAAGCATTGAATACTTCCTGGAACCCCCCCCCCCCTTTCAAGCCCCTGAAACCGCCTCTGCCATGAAATTTTAATGATATTTCATTAACATCAACTAATTTGCACTTGTTGCAATCACCGTGAACCGATGTAACTCCTTCATACTTGAGGCAGTTACGAAGAAACCGTGAAGATCGCATTTCCGTATTATCGCCAAATATCGCCTCCGAACCCACCCAAAACTGTACCTTGGAACCGCCTCTGTTCAGGTTAAGAACTCAAAATTTTGACTCCAAATGTGGTATTCAATTCTATGAAAAGTCCCGAAATTTCATGGGCCTGCTCCCAGCCGTTCTGAAGATATCTGCGAAAAACATGAGGGGGGGGGGCGGAATCCGCCACCCCCTGTTACAAATAGGGTTAACCCTCGCCCTACAGCCGCCCCTGAGGCTTTTCTTGAATAACTTTTTCCACATGTGGTGCATCTTGCTGAAATTTTTAGTAGCTGAGTTTACAACAATTATACGTATTCTGTAAAAATGTAATTTAAATTTGTTAAGCAGCTTGGGAGATAATCATGTTTTGATGACATCATGTTGGTAAAAAACGAGAAATATTTGAAAAATCGTGGAAAACAGTTTTAAAGCATATTGCAAACGCAATTCACCAAAGATACAAAATGGCATTCTCTTTAAAATGGCAATCTCGGATTTTTCCAAATTTTGGGTTTTTGACCACAATAATAATAAAAAAACTTATTTTGGGGGAAAAATCCCCACAAAATCAAAATTTTCAAAGATGTTAGAAAAGCCAGAATATATGTGAGAGAACTGAGTATGGACGATACCCATGCCAAATTTCAAAGCAATATCTTCTTTTTTGACTGAGTGATGGCTCCCTAAGTGTAAGAAACTGATGACGTCATTTTTAAAAATAACTTTTTGACAAGATACTAACAAATAATTACCTTTGCTGTATTTCTGAGCCAAAACTAGTCTAGGAACATGCCTTTTTATTTACATTTATCGATTTCCAATTTTGAGGTTTTCTGAAGAGCAAAATCGCTGCTCTGGACGTGGTAAATCCGAGGTCATTCACCTGACCTGGAAGGTCACCCGTTGACCTGAAACCTAAAAATCGCATACTGTTAGATTCCTCTCATGACAGTTAACATGCTGGTTCTCACCGCATTGCTCTAAGTTGCTTGGTTAGAAAGTTAACAGGGGGCCTGTCAGCCCCCCCCCCCCTCATAGGGCGAAGGTGAAAAAGCTCCCGTAGGGCGAGGGTTAAATTAAATTTATTTCAGATTTTGTATTTTTCATGTTTAATTTAGCGAGACATTGCAGATATAATTTTCTTCGAAATAACATTTTCAATTTAGCAATGTCGCGAGCGCCCAGCGTCCTTTCGCGCTCCGGCCGGCGTGGTCTGTGGCGCCCGCGGGTGGTTTTGTGCTTATTGGTGCAGCAGAAAGTCCCGAAGGTGAGATATTCATCTAAGATCGTTTACAGGATGTTATTTCCTTTCTGATGATATTTTATTTGTGTGTAGTTGCAGTACATTGATGTTAACTGATAACTGTGCTGCATTGGCTTGGATCGTCGGCAATGGCGGCGCAATCTTCGTAATCCACTCGTGTTGAGTATGCCTGGTTCCTCATACTGGGTTTGTTCCAGTGGCTTCTCAAGAAAGACGAGATGATCTTTGAGGATGATTGTATTCACTCAGATTTGTGTGACCACTGGAACAATTTCAAATGAAGTATCGGCAGTTTGTGTGTAGGAAAGTGTACAATTTTGGCGAACTCGAAGTGTTCATAAATAAATAATATGTATATACATATATATGTATATATATATATATATATATATATATATATATATATATATATATATATATATATATATATATATATATATATATATATATATATATATATATATATATATATATATATATATATATATATATATATATATATATATATATATATATATATATATATATATATATATATATATATATATATATATATATATATATATATATATATATATATATATATATATATATATATATATATATATATATATATATATATATATATATATATATATATATATATATATATATATATATATATATATATATATATATATATATATATATATATATATATATATATATATATATATATATATATATATATATATATATATATATATATATATATATATATATATATATATATATATATATATATATATATATATATATATATATATATATATATATATATATATATATATATATATATATATATATATATATATATATATATATATATATATATATATATATATATATATATATATATATATATATATATATATATATATATATATATATATATATATATATATATATATATATATATATATATATATATATATATATATATATATATATATATATATATATATATATATATATATATATATATATATATATATATATATATATATATATATATATATATATATATATATATATATATATATATATATATATATATATATATATATATATATATATATATATATATATATATATATATATATATATATATATATATATATATATATATATATATATATATATATATATATATATATATATATATATATATATATATATATATATATATATATATATATATATATATATATATATATATATATATATATATATATATATATATATATATATATATATATATATATATATATATATATATATATATATATATATATATATATATATATATATATATATATATATATATATATATATATATATATATATATATATATATATATATATATATATATATATATATATATATATATATATATATATATATATATATATATATATATATATATATATATATATATATATATATATATATATATATATATATATATATATATATATATATATATATATATATATATATATGTATATATATATATATATATATATATATATATATATATATATATATATATATATATATATATATATATATATATATATATATATATATATATATATATATATATATATATATATATATATATATATATATATATATATATATATATATATATATATATATATATATATATATATATATATTGATGTAGTTTTTTTCAGAGTTATCAAGAGGATTCTTACTTTATATTATTACAAATTCAGATATTTCGGCACACATTGTGGCGCCTTCTTCAGTGAAATGGCGCGAATATTCTAAACAGGTCAACTAATAAAATAATTATGTCGCGTGAATAACCGCAGATAAAACTCTCAATCGGGAGACAGGATCTCCACTAAAAATATAGGTCGAC
>JAXIVJ010019348.1:10000-19927 GCA_036785665.1 Chirona hameri | reverse complement strand
TCTCTGAGTCTAGAGTCCTGACGTCACGCGAATTAAAAAAATGGTTCGGCCAATCAGATTAGAAAGTAGTCGCGTAAGGATATACTCGCATTAGAGAGGTGCCAACCGGCGGCCGGCGGTTCGCTTGCTAGTACCAGCTGCAAGCTGATTGGCCGATGGTATAACCTCTGCCCCCAATCCCAGCACCACATTATTTCGCCAGCACCGCATTCCTTCACCAAAAAAAAACACAAATATATTCGGCTGGAGAATCTTTTCAGTCAAGAAAACTTGCAGATAGGGGTTTCCCAACACGGGCTACAAAACTGCTATCTCAGTTTAAAACTAATGTTGAAGGTGAACTATTTCCTTTAAGATTGTTCATGAAAGTTTGGCACATATTCGCAAAAGATAGAGTGCAGGAAACATAATGCATACCTTCATGATGAATAGCAATGCGTAGGGAGGCTAATTGACTGAATTCGTTACCGAGTACTTGCTGAGTGCTGACAGTGACCGTTATAAGTGTGGAACACTTATCAACATGTAACTTGAAATATCTTTTGGTAGGAAAGTTTGTATGCAAAATGTGATGAATTTACAATATATTTTGGTCTCGTCTGTCGATTTCAAGTAATAACTCCATTTTTTTTTGTGGGAAAAGGTAATTATTTACCTTTAAGACTTGTGCCTGGATCCCGAAGTTGGATCTGGGATCCCAGTGGATCCCTCGGCATAAAATTCATGAAGATCTTGGATCCTAGTGCATCCCTCTGCGTAAAATGCATGAAGATCTGGGATCCTCCTGGATCCCTTGACGTTAATGCTTCAGGATCTGGGATCTTTGTGGAACCCTCGTCTCAAAATATATCAGGATCTGGGATTTTTAAGATCCCTCGGCTTATTGTGTACCTGTATTTGGTGTCCCATGTGGATCCCGGGACACAGGACACATACATCCGGATCTGAGCTGGATCCCGGGATCCAGACACATGTCTGGTGCTGACACGTACTTGCCTCTGCTGGGGTCTCCGCTGATCTGCGCCAGACTAGGCTGGCCTGTGCTGCTCTGTGAACCGGCCTGTGCTTGTCTGTGCTGGTTTGCGATGGTTCGTACTGACCCACTCTCGTCTCTGCTGATCACCGGAGGTGGGTGTGGAAGAGGAGGGGCCCACTCTGCGCGGTTCATCGGTCAGCGGTCAGCGGTCAGCGGTCAGCGGTCAGCGGTCAGTGTGCCGGACGGACATGCCACCTGACCGGACTGGGCGGCCCCGACCGCGACCCCGACCCAACCCAGACCGCAGCACGGCGCCATAACAAAGACGTGCTGCCCAGTGCCGCCGACGCCGGCCGAGGGGAGAAATGCTCCGGGCCCCGACACAGACCGGGACCGCATGAGATCCGGGTTCTCCAGCGCTGTGTGGCACAGGGTGCCCTATGGTTGGCACTCGCTGGTCTTACCGACGCTCGCGGCCAGGGACGTAGGAACGTCACGAAAAGTGTGTGTGGGGGGGGGGGAGGGGCAGTGAAACTGTGATCTCGTTTTGAGAGAACCCCCAGGGAATATTTCTTTGCATATTTGAGCTGTTCTCGTCTTGGCGAACCTTTCGCCATCAAACACTTTTCTCACCAAGCAAAAATAAAGATTTTAGCAACAAAAAAGCCGAAAAGTAAGGGGCCAAGGGGCTCTTCGAGTGTATGGGCATTGCGCACTGAATCAGTTTGAGAGTTTCTGTATTGCAGTTATTGGAACGCATAGCGTTATTAGAATGACAGGGACTAGGGATAACGGCACCATGACCGAATACTCGGCTGATTTGGCTGATATCCGAGGTAGTCTGGGCCCGGGTGATCGGGCGAGGGGTTGAGGATTGAACGATCGACCCGGGGCGCGTCTGGAACCATTTTGCCGCCGGAGGAAGAGGCTGAGAGTGAGATTGGGGGCCGCCGGGCACTGACTTCATCGAATTCTGACCGCCGTCAGCAACACAACAGCGTCTCTGGCCAGTGACGTAAGCCACGACCAGACTTAGTTCCACATCACTCCTCCCTGATCTCAGCCCACTCATACCTGGTCCCACCCTACCCCATCCCTTACTGGTCCCAGGCCACTCAAACCTGGTCCTACCCTACCCCACCCCTCACTGGTCCCAGCCCACTCAACTTGATCATACCCCACCCCTCCAGCTGGTCCCACCCCACTTCACCCTGGTCCCAACCCGCTCCACACTAGTCTCAACCCACTTCACCCTGATCCCAAACCAAACCACACCCACTGCCTGGTTTGGCACCACACCACTCCCAACTGCAAACCAGGCGTCTCTGACGGACAGCCGCCCGCCGGTCAACCGCCCGCGCCCCGCAGCCACCCCGGCCCACCGGAAGTGAGTTGATTTAGCCGCGGCAGACCACACCGCCCCCGACCAACACGACACGCAGCGCCGGTCGCCGCCGTCGCGGCTTGGTTGCATCGCTGAGAACATCCTTGGCTGGCCGGAATCATTCTCCACACAACGGCTGCCATCCAGAGCCGCTTCCGGCGGGCGCGTTCCGGCCCGTGTCCCACTGCTTTGGGAACTTCCTCCGGCAGCGGCCGGTCCCACGGGCGGCGTCAAATGGAGGGCAGCCAGGGGCAGCCAGGGGCATCCAGGTGCCACGTCCGGCCCGAGTGGGGACGGACCGCACCCCAGCCGGACACCCTTCACCCTCCAGCGCGCGCCAAGGCGATGGCGACTCACCAGCCGGAGCGCCGCGCCGCCTTGACGGACGAGAATGGCGTAACTTTGATGATGGCGTAATTCCCTCACACGCATACCGGCGGAGTAAAATGGAAATGACTGGGAGGTGAGGATGATGTGGTCCAGTGGAGGTGTGGCAATGGTAATTGTAGGTTTCTGACAGTTACTTGCCGATGGCATGTTGAATGGTCGTTTGCGTCGAGTGAGTTTGACCTATGTTCGCCGACTGATTTCAAGTATTTTCAGTTCCCCAGCTACGAGGCATGACTAAGTGTCCTCCGTGTACTTGTTCATCGCTTGCATGATGCCGTAAATATGACGCAACCTTTCATCACTTGTATAGCACATCTGTCTCGCTGTTTTCAGTAGCCATCACATGTCGACATGAGCGTTGACACAAATCGCCGTAAATCCGCAGCAAATATTCACAGCTTTGCTCTGCCCATCCGCCTGTATGTATTCAGTGGCAGCCATACGTCAGTGGCGGCTGCAGCCGGCCTGTTCCGGGCATGTTTCATCTCGGGACACATGTCGGCTGTCGCTGCGGTCTGGCGGCGTCCGGCGGCGGTCGACCCCGGGCAGGCGGTCGGTCGGGCAGGGCCCCGGGGCGTGCTGGAATGTCTCGCTGCTGTCTGCAGCCGCCGGCCGCGGTCAGCACGGATGCCATGCGCGCGCCGCGGTCCGCCCCGGACGTGCACGGGCCGTGCGCCGTGCAGCCAGTGGCGTACCCAGGATTCACTCCAGGAGGGGGCATTTTTTTATCAGGGGGCATAAGGTACCCCCACCAAAAAAAATCACCGGATTTGGCCCGCTATATTTTTGGAGAGGCATATTTTCATCATTTTTTCGTTACAAAATAAAACAAAAATCATTCATTTTTTTATAGGGCCCTTCGGGACCTATTTCCAAAGGGGTACATACGCCCAAGGGGGCACGTACGGACTTTCAGAAGGGGGCAATTCCCCCCCCCCCCCTTTGGGTACGCCTATGCGTGCAGCCATGTGGTAAGCTGGAGGCCGCGACAGGACGTGCATGCTGAGGTGTGCCGACCGCCACAGTCACCGCCATCGGACACTCATAGGACACTCAACGACTGCCAACGGACACTCCACCCGGATACTCAACGACCACCATAGGACACTCCACGACTACCATAGGACACTCCACGACCACCACCGGACACTCCACGACCACCATAGGACATTCAACGACCACCATAGGGCATTCAACGACAAACGCGGACACTCCACGACCGCCACCGGACACTCCACGACCGCCACGGACACTCCACCACCACCACCGGACACTCCACGACCACCACCGGACACTCCACGACTACCATAGGACATTCGACGACCACCATAGGACATTCAACGACAAACGCGGACACTCCACGACCGACCGGACACTCCACGACCGCCACGGACACTCCACCACCGCCACCGGACACTCCACGACCGCCACCGGACACTCCACGACCGCCACCGGACACTCCACGACCACCACAGACACTCCACCACCGCCACCGGACACTCCACGACCGACATCGGACACTCCACGACCACCATCGGACACCCCACGACCGACATCGGACACTCCATGGACACTGCGCTGCGTTGGCAAACTCCAAGATACTTTGTTTTATTTAAAGGGAATGCTTCACCTTTGTATTGGTTTTGAACTGTAATAACCATTATCTTTCGCCGTTATTGAAATCATCCTCCCAAATTTAAAACAAAAACTTAATTTGTATAAAGTTAAGTGACCTTTCGAGAGAAAAAAATATCACCATCGTTTTCAGCAGCACTTACTTCATATTTTCAACTACAACCAGCGTATGTTTGACAAGTTTCAGAATGGTGAAACATTCCCTTTAAAGGAAATAGTTCACCTTCAACATTAGTTTTAAACTGAGATAGCAGTTTTGTAGCCCGTGTTGGGAAACCCTTATCTGCAAGTTTTCTTGACTGAAAAGACTCTCCAGCCGAATATATTTGAGTTTTTGGCGAAGGAATGCGGTGCTGGCGAAAGAATGTTGTACTTGTTTTAGCCCGGGCAGAGGCTATACCATCAGCCAATCAGCTTGCAGCTGGTGCTAGCAAGCGATCGCCGGCCGCCGGTTGGCACATCTCCAATGCGAGTCTACCTTTACGCGACTACTTTCGAATCTGATTGGCTGAACCATTGTTTGCATTCGCGTGACGTCAGGACTCTGACTCAGAGAGTATGCATATATGTAGTTTTGATAAACAATAAAAATGTACGGCCTTCTGTCCTGAATCGGCACGATATAAGGCCATTTTTGACAATATAAAAATAAATTGTATTAAAAAATATAATCAAATCGTGTTTGGCAAAATTTTCGAAGGTGAACTATTTACTATTTCCTTTAACCCTATTTGTAACAGGGGGGGGGGCGGATTCCGCCCTCCTCATGTTTTTCGCAGATATCTCCAGAACGGCTGGAAGCAGGCCCATGCAATTTTGGGACTTTTCATAGAATTGAATACCGCATTTGGAGTCAAAATTTTGAGTTCTTAACCTGAACAGAAGCGGTTCCAGGGCACAGTTTTGGGTGGTTCCTAACTGCCTCAAGTATGAAAGCGTTACATCGGTTTACGGTGATTGCAACAAGTGCAAATTAGCTGATGTTAATGAAATATCATACAAATTGCATGGCAGAGGCGGTTTCAGGGGCTTGAAAGGGGGGGGGGGGTTAGGAAGTATTCAATGTTTGGCGGGACGCCAATAGAGCGATGTAAGAGACATTTATAGCTATCAAGATGTAAAAGATAGCTTATGCTTCCATTATTTGCATCATTTATTACATATATAGTTTCAGAGGCGTGTTCAGGCACATGAAAAGGGGGGTGACTGGTATGGTGATGACGATATGTCAGCGATAACGGCGCAATAGACGTTTAGCTTATAATGATATATGAGGCCATATGAGGCCAGAAAATGATGATGACATATGAGGCCAGAAAAGGGAATAAAGTCATTTTTTGGCAGAGGCGTGCTCAGGAATGGAAGAAAGGGGTCATATTATTGCAAGGAAACTAAGAGGCATGGGCGTACAATGACATAACATACTGCAGTTTTAGAATGAAACACGCACCACAAGCTACTCTACGAACGATTATAAGATAATAGGCGAGTCCAGGTAGGGTAAAAAGGGGGTAAGCAATGTTAATTGTAGTTGTAGTGAAATAGTCACTGTTGACTAGTTAGTGGCACAATAGCGGATAATATACTTATCAAAAGGTCTTGCGCCGCCCCAGTTTGGATCCTGGATACGCCTATGATGAAGTACAACATGCAAAAAGGAACTATCTACGATCAGTAACATATTTATAGTGCTGGGTAGCAACTTGTCTGCGGTGAATATTTTTTCCAATTTGACCTCCTTTTTTCACTAACCTGGTACCGCCTATGACAAAAAATATGATTTATAACTGTTTTGTCTAATGTCACAATCACATAACATTTCATTTATAAAAAAAAAAAACATCAAAAAATGGTTTTATTACGCATTTACTTCACCCCCATATTGAGTGACCTGCACACGCCTATGTTTTTTGAATTTTAAAACGTCACCATCATATATCAATTTCCAATTAAATATCTATCGATTCCTATTAGTTGTGTTAAAATCGGTCGGTAAACATGAAAGCTATGTTGGATCAAAAATACCACTAAAAATTGTAGTTTTTGCCCCCTGTTGCCCCCTATCCACAATTTATATTTGTATTATTTAGAAATGTAGATCGTGTTGAGGGGAAGCAAACACCGTTTCATTTTTTTAAAATCGGACGGGTAGATCTCGAGATATCCGGGGGGCGGAATCCGCCCCCCCCCTTGTTACAAATAGGGGTAGCCAGGAGCCTGTTACAAATAGGGTTAAGTTCAGAATGCCTTATGCGTGGAAATCTCAGAAAGCCTTATGCGTGGAACTTATGCTACTCATTTCTAGGGAGTATGCATGGAACGAGAGCCTTTTTAGGGAGTGTAGGAACCACGGTCAATGGCATAGGTGTGTCAATGACATCACATACATAGGTGTAACGATTCTCCCAGGGGATTCCGGATAGACCGCTGGAACAAAGTGGGAACATCCCTCACATTTATATAACGCACCATTAAAGCAAATTTGAAAATGTGTTTGCTGTCCCGTGGAGATTCAATATTCACATGTTGTGTCAGCTCACAAGAGTAATTGTACAACAAGCGACGGCGAGATATCCTAAGGCTTTTCAACATCAGCCTGAAAACCAAAATTACTGAGTGATTCAAAAGTACCTGTAGGATGTAGGCCTATTTACTCTGATATAGGTAGGTATTGATAAGTAAATATTCTAGCGGGTTCTAAATATAGCATGGTTCCATGAGAACTCTTTCCACGGAAGCTAACTTTTCTCTCCATGTTCACTAAAGCCGTTATGCCCGATCCGCTTGCTTTTTCCAGTCAATTAACGCATAAATCACAGTCTGTCGCCACAAATATGTCTCATGGACGTGTCCATACCGAACATGATAACCATGATTGTGACTATGCTTAGCTATAAACCGTTATCTCCACCATTTTCCGTTTCAATTTTTACAGACTCACTTCAATTTTACTCATATCGCACACACTTAGACATAAGCTCATGCTTGAGTAAACCTAACTGATAAAGTGACTCTTATCTTCGTCGAGACTAGGCGTATCGCGTATCGCGTATCGCGGTACAACTGACAAACGACAACGCTACATTCATCAATCATGAATAGATCGTGGGCAATCATTTGTACCATAATCGCAATCCATTTACCTTACCTCAAGTACGCCGGGACAATGTTTGTCCTGTGACCTTGGAGGCTGCTGACGTCAGCCGAACCCTCAAATCCTGACAGGATTTTCCCGGTCGGGAATACCCCAGCTCCGAAATACGGACAAAAATACAGTGAACTTCCCTGGTCGCAGCATTCGGGTCACAGCCATTCATCAATGACATCAATGACGGCCGCAACAGAAGCCATTTCCTGCCAATCAATGGACGGCCTTCGTCAGGATAGCCGAGGACAGAATGACGTCATACTGCCTTGTGTGGAGATGGGAGGTGCAATGCCAGGGATGTCGTCTGGCGCTCAGTGGGCGTGGCTCCGCGGAGTATTATAGGAGCCACGCCCAAATCCACATTCACGGTAGATTCGAGGAGCCGCGCCCTGTTCATGGCTGTGTTGCATCTGTGATGCAGCTTGTCCGTCCGACTGCTGAGTGTTCTTCATTCGTCCGCCAGTTCCGTCCGTCCGTCCGTCCGTCCGTCCGTCAGCTGGTCCACTCGCTCCGTACTCCAACGAACGCCGGGGTCCACGGGGGGCGCCCACCCTGTGTGATAAATGTCACGCCACTCTCCATCAACAGCCCAGCCGCTCCACTGCACCGCCGGACATCAACACGGCCGGCCCGTATCACGGCGTCCACCACTCATCGCGACCCAAAACGTCACGCGCGTCTCGAATTCGACACTTCACAGCCCTCGCGAGAGCGCGCGTCCGACCGTCACTCGGGACAAGGTTCAGTCGCCGGCCCGGCTCGTGTTACATCAGAAGCGCGGTGCTGCGTGACTGCGCCGCTCGTGACGGCGACAGGGAGCTGGGGCACACATGTCGACGAAGAAATGCGCAAACATTTCACCAGCGATGACATTTGCGCATTAAAAATAAGTCTGGCGACGAATCTGTTTGGGGCAGATTTAATTATTTTCGTTGGAATGTTTAATTAGCGGCATAATTGCCGATAGGTATCATGAGTTATGTTGGTGAGCTTCATCTCGTCGCTGAGAAGGAGAATATGACACACATGCACACATGCTTAGCAGGCGAATACAAGGGGGACACTCAAAAGTACCCAAGATCCGGATACAATATGTTACAATTGTGTGCCTCTGGAAGGACCGGTCTATGCACTGGCGGATCCAGGGGGCGGGGGGAGGGGAAAAGCCCCACATGTCACGCTCGACGGTGGCTGCAATAGAAATTAGCCCCCCCCCCCAAAAAAAAAACATCCGCGGAAACTGGCGATTAAAAATGGTATACTGACTTCGCAAAAATAACTTCTTGCAAAATAAATAAATCGTTATTTTTTGCCTCGTTCGTGTTTCCTCAATTTGGTAGCATTTTGGTAGCAGTAGGGAAAGTGGCGCGTCTGGCGCTATTTTTTTATCTGGAGCGATTCACAACCAACGAAGTTATAATTTTACACGCAGCGTCGCAGCCTTTGGTCTCGTCGTATTTGATCTACCGTGGGTCTCGTCTGCTGATGAGCGCGTGAGTGAATTTGCATGTATACGCATGGGCGGAACTTTGTATGTGGTTGGTGTGGAAAGCTCCACACCATCTTGAAAGTTGGTGTGGAAAATCCACACCAACTTTTAGATGCATTCATTGCTTATGACATTCTCAGCAATAGTTCCCCCAAAAAATGTTCAACAACATACAGTAAGCCATAAATTGCATAAAACATACAAGTATATTATCAATAGTTTATATTTAATTATATTTCATTGCCTGATCCTAATCTACTAACAATCTACTTATCAGGTCAAACATAACCACAACTACAAGTACTCAATTATACAAATAACATTTCAAATTTGCTTTCAAATATACCTTCAGGTTTTTCATTTTCTGCACAAAATATGTTATTTTTTTTTCAAAAACCTGGCAGTCGGCAGCTGCAATGTATGCAGACTGGACTTGGTAGGTAAGGCGCACCAAACTCACATGCCCATTGCCCAATCGCCATCCAATCTCCAAACCATAGCAAAGATGTCATGATATGTTTGGGGCAGTCTAAATCCTGCCCCGAATGGGTTATGGGGCATATGAAGACAGTGGCGGAAATAGCTTTCGAGTTTGGAGGGGGGGAGGGGCAAACATTTCGCTCCGCCTTTCCTCGGCGAAAAGTTGTTGAGCGGGGGGGGGGGGGGGCGTCGGGTCGTAAGCGCGAAGAGTTGTTGAGCGGGGGGGGGGGGGGGGATGGGGGGAGCGTAAAAAAATGTTTGGTGACGGGGAAGACGTCAGCGAAAAATTGTTGAGCAGCATAGGCGTCGCCACCACTACGGACAGTGTCCCGTACAAGTTGGCAGATCCCCCCAAAATTGTACTACTGTCCGTGCAAGTTTAAGGGTTCAAGGAACTATTTGAAGGCACACAATGGGTTTATCTC
>JAXIVJ010019348.1:0-5000 GCA_036785665.1 Chirona hameri | reverse complement strand
CGTCTGCGGATCTTGAACAGCATACTTCAGCATTAATTGCTGATATCAGGGATTAAATTCACAATTTTGGCGTGTTGAGCTGGCCCTTGAATAGGTCGTGATAAGGATCAAGATGAGTCCTTGCCCATAAATAACCAACGGCTATGTCATGGTGCAGTGCTTTCGTTTTGTACAGGGTCCAATTTTATTATCTATTTAACGACATCTACGTTCAACGCCCTGAGCTAGACTTATTTTCGCCTTAGCATTCTACTCTAGCAAAACTAGTCTCACGGGGCCCCCCAGTGCCACATCCAAGGCACCGTAGTATACCGTACTGTAATCCCACCCACTACCTTCCGTCTCCTGAGATGACGTCACTGTCTGTGAAGGTCATTGCATGACCTACGCCTCACAACTGTTGTGAGCGTCGACTCCATGCAGTGTATTGCTTTCATTCAGGCGTCGGCAGAACGTTCGTGGCCCATACTGCAGTATTTTCCCTAAATTGAGGGTTCTCCATAAACCGGATGCAGTTCGGACCGATTTCCCATCCCCTGTTGCATCCTAGGAAGCACTGAACGGTCACTGAACCGTCAGCACTCCCGTTTCTCCTTTCTCCTCTCCCTTTCCAATCCCTGCTCTTTCACCGCCATCTGCGCCCCCGGCCAGTTGTCTGATGTGGGCGGCCGCGCAGCATGACGTCAGCCCGACTCAGCGTCTGTTATGACGTCACCAGACCACTTGACGACAGCTGCTGTCTGTCGATATTGCTTGGAGATTCTGCATTTTATGCGACTAGCGATGTGGCCAGCAGTCCACTCTCGCTGCACATTTGTCAGCCTTGTGAAGTGACCCTGTCTCAGCCATGCATATTGTTTCGATACAAAATATGGCTGGATGACGGAAACATTTAGTTATGATTGCGTCACTGATCTGTCACTACTGACGTCACGTATGTGCTGACGTCACTGACGATCGCCGGTCTCCGCCACTGGCAGAGGTGAAAACGTCTACAACACTTGGTGCACAATCAGGGAACTTTTGAATTCACTTCAGGAAACAAGACACCTGAGCTATTTGTGAGGTCAGAATGCCTACTGACCTACCGTCATTGCAAGATTTCGATGAAGATAGATAGGCCTCTTCGAATCTGAATTAAATCGATAGCAAAATGAAGACAAATGTGGCAAAATAAGCAATCATCAAAAAGTCTCGGACCCAGGGTCCTCACCTCTCGGCAGCTCGCGATGAATAACTCGCTTTTTGCGTGATGTTTTTCGTGTCATGGGTTAAGAAGTTTGCAGCATCGTATAGCGAGTTTGTCATTGCTTTGTCCCCTGAGCCGTCCGACAGATCTGGCACCGGTCCCTGGCCCCTGGCCCCGGTGATCGGTCCGCCTTGGGCCGCCTCGCCTTCCGGGTGCCGGGTGGTGGTAGCCGACATGACGACGCCGCAGGTACGTCGGGACACGTCACACCGGTCTCGCCGGCCACCCCGCCGGCTTTCCCGGACCCGATGCCGCGCCCGTAGGCGATTGTTAGAGATTTTTCGCTAACGGGTCGCCGCCGAGCCGGGATGCGAACCCGTTCCTGCCGCGGAGGCGAAGACCGAGTCAGTGACTTGAGGATGGGTTCGGTGGGAGGGGGGGGGGTGCGGACCGAGTTAAGTGACTGAGGACCGAGGAGTGAGGATGGGTTCAGCGGAGGGCAATGACCAGAAACCTGTTCGCGTGCGCTGGGCAGGGTAGGTGTGCCCTCTCTGGCGGAGAAGAGGTCATCTATCTTCATGGGCGGAGAGACAAGGTGCTTTGCTGACATGATGTTCATTTTTAGATGGACTTGTACTTATCCGATTGTGTTCATAAGCTGCCATAACTGTTGGAGAGCTGCTTTGAGCTGGTCCTTGAATTATGATTACTTGCGTGATCCGACTCAAGGTCAATGCAGCATCAATGACGGAGTCGGATCTCACCGACAACCATAAATCATAATATTTTAGACAACAGCCGAAACGCGAAAACATTATTTGGCGCCAGAACGAGGTTCATGCATACATACATGAGCACAGCCGTTCATGACGACCAACTGAAGCAACAAAACATTACAATGGACTGAAGTCAATGGGAAAAAAATGTCTACTTCCATAACGTATGGATATCATAACCGCTGACACAATGACTCATTTCTTGTCAAACGCGCAGTTTTTGTAAACCGGCAATGCGTTCGTCGACGGCTTATTTTCCTATGTACCGGAAACTCAAAACTCACTCAGAATGATTGACTCGCTCCTCCTGAATGACAGTGACACATGAACACTGATTGTACACACGTTCACGCTTGAAGTTAGGTTCGGCGATTCGCCAATCAGCTCGGCTTGCGGCTTGCCTCACGACCTGGAGATGGTAGTCCCGTGGTCTGCCTAATGGTTTCCTGGGACCGTGCCCTCTAATGTTTTTGTTTTGGGTTTCAGTGTGGAGAACTCATGTAAATTAAATCAACGTTGGCGTCCTTATATGGAACATAGCGCCATCAGAATGACCCACTTTAACATAGGCAAGCCTATCGAAGTGACAACAGTTGCATGGACATTGTATGCGCATTATTTATATACGTACTGTGAAATTGCATGACTGGGCCGATCATATAGCTAAGCCCACTTTGCAATATCCAGTGTACTTCCTGGACTGTCTGTTGTATGTTTTCATGGTCAGCTAACTGACTCCGTACTTCCCGGTCTTCGTAGCTGTCGTAATCCAAGCCTCTGATGGACACCATGCCTTCCTAGCTGTCGTAATCCCAAGGGCTCTGACCCAGATGGACACCATGCCTTCCTAGTGCGTAAGTCATACAACCCAACCCGTGCCTAACTCACCCCCTCCACAACCAAACAAACTCACCCCCTCACACACCCCAAACCCGTGCCTAACTCACCCCCATCCACAGCCCACAATGCCCTAACTCACCCCCATCTAACAACCAAACACCGTGCCTAAACTCACCCACTTCCACAACCCAACACGTGCCTAACTCACACCTCTCCACAACCAAACTACCTCACCCCCTTCCACACTCCCAAACCCGTGCCTACTAACTCCTCCCATCCACAGCCCACATGCCTAACTCACCCCCCTCTACAACCAAACACGTGCCTAACTCACCCACTCCACAACCCAACCACGTGCCTAACTCACCCTCCCTCACCACAACCAAACACGTGCCTAACTCACCCCCTCTCCACAACCAAACCCGTGCCTAACTCACCCCTACACAACCCCCACCCGTGCCTAACTCACCCCGCCACAACCAAACCCGTGCCTAACTTACTCCCTCCACAACCCCACCCGTGCCTAACTCACCCTCTCCAAAAGCAAACCCGTGCCTAACTCACCCCCCTTCACAACCCAAACCACGTGCCTAATCTCGACCCCCCTTCTCACACCCAAACCCGTGCCATAACTTCACCACCCCATCCACAACCCCACACGTAGCCTAACTCACCCCCTCCACAACCCAACACATGCCTAACTCACCCACTCCAATCAACCCCACACGTGCCTAACTCACCCCCTCCGCAACCCACACGTCGTGCCTAACCTCAACACCCCTCCACAACCAACCCCGTGCCTAACTCACCCCCCTCCACAACCAAACCCGTGCATAACTCACCCCCTACATAACCCCCACCCGTGCCTAACTCAATCACCCCATCCACAAGCCCAACCCCGTGCCTAACTCACCCCATCCGACAACCAAACCCGTACCTAACTTCACTACCCCTCCTACACAACTAAACCCGTGCCTAACTCACTCCCCTCCCTCACAACCCCACACGTTGCCTAACTCACACCCCTCCACAACCCCACACGTGCCTAACTCACCCCCTCCACAACCCAACCCATGCCTAACTCATCCCCTCCACACAACCCAATCCGTGCCTAACTCACCCTCCTCCTACAACACACCCAACCCGTGCCTAACTCACCTCCACAACCCCACCCGTGCCTAACTCACCCCCTCCACAACCCAACCCCGTGCCTAACTCACCCCCTCCCCTCGTTGTCCACAGCGGAGACCACACAGAGCCTGGACGTGGACGACACAACGCAAGCCCTCGTCTGCTCGCAGATCCTCGGCGTCCTCCCGTACCACACTTTCCGTCGCCAGAAGTTCGGCTCCTTCACCACCACCTGTACCTGCGTGTCGAGCCGAACCTGCCGTATGCGAGCCCGACACTTTCTTCTACCCCACCGTGTGACGCCGGGCACACCGGAGGCGGTGCTCGCGCAGGAGCTCCAACGGTGGCGCCGGGATCCGACAAGCTCATCGAGATGCTGAACGCCTTCTCCGTCCAGCAGATGTGCTTCTTTGAGCATCTTCGGGGGCAGAAGCTGTCGCCACCCACGGCCTTGCGCGTTCTCATGGGCGCGGAGCAGCAAGCCGGCCTGTGACTGCGGTCAGCCGCCAGTGGTGGTGGAGGCAGAGGCGGTGGTGGAGGTGACGCCGGCGGTCGAAGCGGAGCCGGAGCCCACACCCCGGGAGCGCCAGGGGGCTACTCCTCAGGCGCCGGGGGCCACTCCTCAGGCGCCGGAGGTCACCATTCCGGTGACGTGTGGCGCTCCACGAAGGGGAGCGGTGCAGTCGGTGATTAAGACTGAGTGGCGCTCCGGCGAGAGGATGAGGGTGAACGGCCGGTACGGAGGTGTGATTGAGGTGTGTGTGAGATCCCTGACTTCCCCGGGAAGAGGGTCGCCGAACTGACGGAGGAGCGCAGACCGGCCGTGGCGGAGTCGGCAGCAGACCTGAGGACGCGTCCGGGTCCGCACGCCGGCACTGAGTATCCCGGTGGACCGACAGGCTCAAACCGACTAACGTGAGGAGGACGACGAGGACGAGGACGACGGAGGACTGCCTCGCATCTCAAACCGACTGAACGTATGGAGGCCTGCCTCTCGATCCTAAACCGACTAACTTATGGAGGAGTGAAGGCTGTCTCGCATCTCAAACGACTGACTGGCAAAT
>JAXIVJ010019347.1:0-19931 GCA_036785665.1 Chirona hameri | reverse complement strand
CCGGTTTTTCGAGAATAGCGGAAAAACGGCGGCGCGCAGCGCCGCCGTTTTTTGTATACCTGTTTAAAAATGAATTTCCCGCATTATGTAAAATTCTTGGCCTCAGGTCATCTCAGGTCAGGTCACCAGACCAGGTCACGTGATGACCTCAACTCCAAAACGTTTGCAGTAGTACCACAGCTACAGTTTTACGCCGATCGGTTTCAATCTTGCAGGACTTCATAAGGTCATAGATACCAACAATTTGTTTATCTCGGATTTATAATATCGGTGACCTAAGGTCAGGTCAATTTTGTGACCGCCAACACGGTTTTATCAATAACTATCGACATAATGCAGATAGAGAAGATAAAACGGTACCAATATGTTTGTCTCGTCGAGACACGTCTCTCAATATGCAATATGACCAACTTGGGTCACCACTTGACCTTGACCTGAGGTCAAATTTCTCAGTTGACCTAACCCGATCACCATGAATATGATTCGAAGCGCCTTGACAAGACACACGCGATGGCGTAAACATTATTGCTTTATCTTTATTAGGTAAAATGTTATTTGGGGAAAACAGTTTTGAAAACAAAATCACCTTTTTGACATTCGATGACCTCTGGAGCCTAAACTATTGACCTGAGATCAAATCTGAGGACACCTGTGTCGATTGCATTTTTCAATGAATTTCGATTTCTTTTTTCCGTTTGCTGCTAACTATCATAGTTCCCGAGATTTTTGGGAGTGTTCGAACCGAAGTCTTGAAAACTTGAAAATCTGACCCTTGATGCCCTCTGGTGACCTCAATATTGACCTGAAAAAAAAAAAACGAAATACTTTCGAAAGAGCTTGTCTCGAGCTATCTAACGTCGTTTCCCGCTTGTCGCTACGTTGCGTGGTTTTTGAGATCATAGGGGGGCGAAATCCGCCCCCCCCCCTCCAGGGCGTGTAATTATCAGAGGCCCTCCAGGGCGCGTGTTAAGGTACGTATAAGCTGGGTGTTCTCGTTTGATCAGGCGTTGTATTGTGTTATTCTACCACCTTCACTTCACTCACAAATATGAAGACAAGACATGCGCGGCCATTCCGAACCTTTCTTTCTTGGACAGCCACTGATGCAGTTTCAGTTTCTTATGCGATGAACTCCTTAAATTGGTAATTTGCAACCTTTTGGTTGTTGCTGTTTGATTAACATCAGTCTCCAAGGGTTGCAGGTGCTGAAATGTGTTTTAGGCCTCTAAGGATAGTTCTTTCTTCCTACTTTCTAGCTTTTCATATGAGTGCCGCTTCTGAACAATTTACCTGAGATTTACTTTGTAAGAGCCAATAATAATGCCTGTGTTTATTCATGTTTATTATTCATTATTCATGCTTATTCATGTGCTGTCAGATGTAGCTCTTCTGCAACTGGGAAATGATGAGTGCAAACTGCAAGTGCTCATAAGTTGATGCCTTATTGATATTCTTTCATAACAGATGCTAGAAATGTTTTCCAGTCTAGCGCTGTTCTGCCCCATTGGTTTTATATTTATCTAGAGTATATTATAATGCATTTTAAGTGGTTTATGCAGACAAACAGCCTAAACATGTACCTATGGACTTAAAGTAGAAAAATGTATATATCTGCCTGTAAGGTGAACAAAAACATGTAACAGAGTGTTTTAATTCAGGTTTTCTTATTTATTGATTTGTGTGTGTGTGTGGTGGGGGGGGGGGGGGGGGGGGGTCGGGACAAAATTATATAGTCTCCCGTAACCCATTCCAAGCCGTTCATTTCCCAAAAATGTGCCCTATTCCCAGCCATTCCCGTCCCATTCCCATTCCCATACCCATATCCTCCATGAAAGGCTCTAGTTTACTTGTACATATACAACTCTAACTCTACAACTCTACAACTCTTACAACCAGGGCTGCGGAGTCGGAGTCGGTCGGAGTCGGCAGTTTTGGCCGGAGTAGTAGTCGGAGTCGGAGTCGGAGTCACTAAAATCTTACCGACTCCGACTCCGGCCCGGAGTCGGAGTCGACTTGTTGACAATTGGCGATTACTTTGGTCGGTAGAATAGTCGTCGGCCTAGGGATATTAACTTTACCAGTTTACACCCCTTTTCGAAAGGAAATGAGTGGAAAATGAAACCTACAGTTTACTCATCTAGCGGTAGATTTCCGCCCGATGAAGATAGGGCAATAATTTTAACGACACGCGAAGTGACCTCAGGTCAAGGTAATTTAAGGTCATGTGGTGAACCAGGAATGTCGTGCTGCGCAATGTCGGACGCGCCTCGACGTGACATACACAGTGCTGCCGGTCTCACGTTCTTATCTTCATTGTATACTATCAATAGTAATTGTCAAAGAAGTGCCGGTCACCTCAGATGACCTCACTCGGTCTTGTAGGGGTCACTGAGCAATAATTGTACTTGTGTCATCAAAAATGAGCTAATAGCATAATCTTAAAATAATTATTCTGATCTAATGCTTATCCTATGATACGAAAACATTTGTATATTGTCCCCGTCCCCGTCACTGCAACACGTCTCACGTCTGACGTCTCACGTGGCGGTGACATGTGCCCGTCTACCCGTCCGCCCGATTCCATCCGTCGTCGGCCGTGGCTCCGGCAGCGGTCGGGCCGCGTCGCTGCCGACGACCCAGCGCCGCCGACACCGACCCAGTCAGTCGGCCCCGGTCGGCAGCGCGGAGCGCGTGGGGACGCTGCTCACCGGACCTCCGCCAGGTGTGAGCAGGTGTATCATGCAGGCCGCCAGGTGTGAGGTGTTGCCGCTCCGGCAGCTGCTGCTACTGCTGCTGCTGCTGCTGCTGCTGCTGCTGGGATGTGTGATGCCAGTGCTGCCGCTGCCGACGGCTGGACCGAGGTCGATCGAGACAGGAGCGCCGTTGGAGGTTCCAAAGGAGATTCCGCCGGGGGAGCTGGTGGAAGTGAAGGTGGTGGTTTCACCTGAGGTGTCGATGGAGGTGACGGTGGATATGCCGTCGGAGGTTCCACCGAAGGTGACGGTGGATGTGTCGGTGGTGATGCCGGTGGAAGTACCGTTGGAAGTAACGTCAGAGCTGGCGAGTGGACGCTGGGCTGGTGTGTCGGTAAGTAGCTGGACGGAGTCAACCCAGTCGGAGACGGAGTCACCCAGTGCTGTGCTTGTCCCGGTGATGCCTCCTGAGGCGATGTTGACAGTGCAGGTCTGGACCGGGATGGAGGGTCAGACGATTGGTCCGTCTCCACATGTGACGTCTGATTCAGTGAGGGAGAACTGGACCAGAGAGGGGAAAGAGCTCCTTACGCCTCCGATGACAGCAACGAAGACTGAAGAAGTTCTCGAGGTGCCGACCATCACAGAACTGCCTGGTCTGGACAAGGCGTCAAGCGGAGCCAACTTGACCGAAATTGTAGCCTCTCCAGGAGCTCCAGAGATGTCCATCCCCGCGGATACCGAAAATACTACCACGCCTACCACCTTAACAACGTCAGAAGACTACCCCACTGCTGAGGAAGCTGTCCTCGTCACCCCTTTGACTAGCCCGACGAGCTCGGCGCACGAGTTCAAGACGAAGCACGAGGACGCGCAGCAGGTAGCAGCTCCTTCAACGTCCACCACATGGCCTGCAGGACCCGCATCGCGCGACGACTTCCATGCTGCTTCTCGGCGACCGGCAGAGCCGATGGCTTCTGCGGTGGCGGAGGAGGGGGTGAAGGCAGCGGTGGGGACGGCCGAGGAGGAAAAGGATGACGACGAGGAGAAATTGGAGGAAGAGGAAGATGAGGAGATAGGCGGCAGCCGCAGCTTCGCGCGACGCTCAGTCGTTTCAGATGCCGAGGCGCGGCTGCGACTGGCCGGCTCGCTGAACGATCTGCTGACCGATTCTGAGGAGGAGTACCTGCGTGCTCTGACCACGGGCCGCGAGCTGGGTCATACCGCCTCGCCGGCCGAGCTGCCGGCGCCGGCCAGCCGAGACGCCAAGGACCCGGGTCGCATCGTCACCAAGTTCCTGCAGCTGGTGGAGTCGCAGCAGCGCCTCGGCGAGAACTGCACCGCCGGTACCGACTTCCAGCTGGAAGGCGTGGTCGATCGCTACGGCCAGGAGCGGTTTCGTTACCAGGCGGAGCTCACCGTCAAGATGGCCAACCTGCTGACTAGGCTGTGGAAGTACTCGCCGGACGTGATGAGCAGTGAAAACTTGCTGCAGGCGCTCGTGCTGTCGCTGGTCGAAGCACACGATGACATTTTCGCCGCCGGAAACTGTTACGACCAGAAACAGTACAAAGAGTATCACTTGTTCTGTCCGTTCGCATATCGACTTCCCGAGGGACCGATTCTGCTGAAGGACCTGGCTGTTGAATACGATTATCTGTCTAACACATCGGAGTGGTACTATACTGCCAGGAAGAACGCACAGAAGGCCATCAGGAGCAGCGGTGGAGGTGAGTGCAATCAATGTTCAGCTAACATGCGGGACACACCGGACACTGCACAGTTCAGCTTCCACGGAATCAGGTTCGCTTCTCATATGATGCTGTAATATTATCTCCCCCAGTCAACATACCATAACTAATTTACGGCTCGACAGTGCCACCTTATAAGACGCTACAGCTCGTCAACTCTCTATCAACCTCGTTACCATAGTGGTAACACCATACTGACACAGACGCTTCATAAAAGATGACACGAGCTGTCTGCATACTAAGTCGCCCCACTGAGCTGTTACATAAGCTACACACTATCCATCCCGTGCTCAGGTAGGGCGGTACGTCGCCCCATGAAGAGAGACGGCGGCACTCCCGCCTCACACTCCCTACCCCTCTCGTGCTAATGTTCTTAGTGGCTAGGCCCCTGCTGCTGTGTTGGTGTTGTTATTGGGGTTGTAACATTGCAACAGCCACGTGTACGATTTGGAGTTCGTCTTAAGATTCATTTCTTGCAGATTTATGTTTATTTATTTATTTATTTCGCGAATCTAAACAACATTCAGCAGTGTTGGCTTTTAAGCTGTTGTGTCAGGTACAGTACAGCACATAGTCACAATCATGGGTCAATACACATTCACAAGATAAACAGAGACGAGATTGAACGTAAATCCCATGGTGAGAGCAGCATCAGACAGTTTGGCGGTCCATCATATCAAAACAGACTCACTATCTCATCTAACTATAGCACCTATCTCTGATGTTTTCTGAACGAGGCTTTTGTCGGGCACCTTTTCACTGTCATGGGGAGCGCCTGCCACGTTTCTATCGCCCTTTCTGGAAACATCGCTTTCGTCACTCTGTCTGCACCGGGTCGTTTGCAACCTGCCGTGTGATGTTGCTCGTGTGCGGCGAGTGCTGATGACAGACCTGAGCTGTATGTGTCTTTTGGGGCCCTCTGGTGCATCGGTATGATGGAGGAGCTGGTACATGCACATGCTGTCTCTGTACTTTACCAGCGTCTCAACATCCATCCATCCCATTTGTTTTCGATATTCACTGATGCGGTCAAACTTTTTCTTTCTGAAAACTATTCTCACGGCAAAATTAATAACTTTTTGGAATAGGTGTCGCTGATTTTGAGTGGGCGGTGCCCAGGCTGGGAGACAATATACTATCTGAGAGAAGACTAGAGACTCTATCAGGCGTATGAGGGTGTTCTTTGGCAGCATAGCACGGATCTTTGAGATTGTAATCAGCCCGTACCATATCAGCGCTGTACCACTATATTGTACCACTATAGTGGTGTTGCATACTCAACACCTCATCCGAGTTACAACGCCTGAACTCCGAGCTAACAGAGCTGCAAAAAGTGTCAAGCCTGTCACGAACACGAACACAAAACGCAAAATGTGTCACAATGACTCAGCATGATTTATACCTCCAATTTGCAAACATCATTTAATAAGTGAGTCATTTTGGACCCGCCCTTGAAAATGAGCCAGAATTAAAGATGACCCAGCCCTTGACACAGCCTTACCTGTTGCATCACCACCATCCTGCGTAGAACAGAACTTGTCCAGAATGGATTGTGAACTCGCGGTTTCTTGCCGAATTCCGGTGAGCGCTCCTCAGCATGTTTCCTTTTGATGTGCTGCGTCAAATACTGCTGTTTCCCTTTCCAAGGGCCAGAAATAACGTCGGGATCACAATAACCACAAATCACTATTTCATGGAACCCATCGTGATCATAAAAAATAACTTAACCCGGCAGTCACTGGGGTATATTCTGTAACAAGACTCACTGGGGGGGGGGGGGGGTAGCCCCCCCCCCCTGGTATCTTCAGAACCAATGATCACAGCGGGACGCGCAAGGCAGCATTCTAAAGCGGCCAATGAGATAAGCCTAACGCACACTTAACACACAACTAATTAAGGTCACATTTCAGGTCACGGTCAAGTCAAACGTCAAAATCGAGGTATTTGAGTTTATGGACAATACTTGCCATCCATGGCCTTCGATTGCGCCTATATTCACCCAAAGTGCTGTCAAAGGTATGATACATATCCCAGACGAGCTAAAGTGAGATTTTTGGAAAAGATCAAGGTCAAGGTCAGGTCACAAAAGGTCAATACACACAAAGTATCTACGAAAGTCATGCAGCACATGTTTTATGGGTGCGTTTACGTGTATAATTCGATCGGAACTAAGGCGCCTTGATTTGCTTCTATCTTGTAGTCTACCTATATACCTTTCGGTGTACTTGCCTAAAGCCCGGTGCCCACTGTGACCGATCAACAACGGACAGGACAAGAACGGACTGGGAAGTTTTTTTATAAAGTTTATTTCCATTCTATAGCTCAACGTTTCACATATTCATCTCTCACACGCACACACACCCATATCAATACCATTGCACAAACATATTCCTATATCTCACACACACACACACACACACACACACACACACACACACACACACACACACACACACACACACACACACACACACGCACGCACGCACGCACGCACGCACGCACACACACACACACACACACACACACACACACACACACACACACACACACACACACACACACACGACTCCTCGCTCGTCCGCTCCCTCCCTCCCACCGGCCCCGGTGACCCTTCCGGCGGTCGGGCCCGCGCCATACATATTTACGTCAGAGGGTCGGGCCCACTTCATAAATAACCTACGCTAAATAAACATAACGCGGCGTGTAGCGGCGGTGGTTAGCAAGCTCGAGCACACACATATATCTCACACATATATCTCAATACCATTGCACAGCTCGCAGTCCCAGTGACATCGTCAGTCTAACTCTTAATAGCGGTGAAAACAGCGGCAAACGCAATTAGGTTGGAACAGCTGCCCACTTTTCCTCGAACTCTCCAAGCCTGTCTTTACGTTTAGCAATTATTTTATCAGTCTTTTTATCTATGTTTACGCGTGCGATTAATTTAGCAAGGCTTAAGCTATTGTTTTCATTAATAATGCTTTTTCCTATCGCAATAACGTGATTTACAAGCTTGCCTCCATCCATACCCAATATTACCATCTTTCTGCTGAGAGAGATTCTACCAACTCCGCTCAATTTGGTCAGCCATTCGCTAATTTCGTTCCAAAAACGCCGCACGTAATCGCACCCCCAAAATTTATGATCTATAGTATCCCTAACACTGTTACATCTTGAACATTTATCATGTTCGGCTATGCCTATGCGGAATAGCAAGCTATTTGTTGCAACGATTTTGGTCATAATCTTATAATTCAGCACCTGAAGTCGAACTGATGTGGTACTTTTATATATTGATTCATATGTTACAGTCCAATCCACATCTCCAAATTCTATTTCCCAATGGCGTTCCCATGAATTGTGACTTTGTCGGTATTTGTCACTGATTAACCGATGGTAAAACTTTGTTGCCCCGCGTCTGCTTTCAAGAACACAACTTACATAAGGATGGATGATTGGTTCCATATGCCTTTCCGTATTACGTTGTGCTATTAAGTGGTTTGGCAAACTTCGAATGAGACCCTGTAAATCTAAAGGCGTAGCTCTCACGCCAAACTTGTCTTTAAATTCACTATAATTCAGAAAGCGTCCTGTTTCGCTCACGACGTCATTAATGTTATGCAGCCCCCTACTCATCCATTGCCCAATCTTCTCATCTTTAAATTTGGTTTCATTTGAATACCATAAACAACAGCGACCTACATCTAATAAGTCTATCACTATCGTTGAAGTTAACTTGGCGTACGCCATTATTGTCTCTTTCCAAAAAGCATTCCCTATCGTTTTTGCTAATTTTGCGAGCGATCGCGCGTTTCTGTTCCATAAAAAAAGCACCTTGAGCTATTTCACTATCAAAAAGTGTTGTCCAAACCTGGGTAGAAACTAAATACCTCCTAACCCATGTTATCTTAAGTGCTGCAATGTAGGACTCTATCTCGATCATCGCTACTCCACCTTCGTTATATTTTTTGTACATACTGCTTCTTTTGATTCTGTCTGTTCTCCCACCCCATACAAAGTTAAACATCACCTGTTTTAGCTTGTCGATGAACCGCTTGGGTGGTGCAGGAAGAGCGGTAAATAAATGGGTAAATTTTGGTAAGAGCAACGACTTAATGACAATTACCTTTCCCTTAATTGTAAGATTACGACGCTTCCATCCGTTTATGATTGCCACAACTTGGTTCAGCCTATTTTCGAAATTTTCTTGAAAGACTGTACTTTCGTCGTTTGCATAATATACACCTAAGACCTTAAGTTTCTTCACCCATCGAAAATTAAGGTCTTCACAGATTTCCACAGATCTTCACAGATCTTCACAGTCAAAGACTTCACAGTCTTTCCTCGACTTCAGCACCCGCCCAAAAAGCTTCAGTTTTGCCTATATTTGGCCTAAGACCGGAAAACTTCGTGAATATTCCCAAGTCGTAGAACAGTGTTCTGCAACTGTTCACGCTACCATCTAGAAAACAGAGAGTATCATCGGCATATGCTGAAACCTTAAACTCGGTGCCGCCTACCGTTATGCCCTTAATGCGTGAGTTTTGACGTATTTTTCCAACAAACATTCCATCACCACCAAAAAAATGTAGCAGCTTAAGGGGTCTCCTTGCCTGCAAGATCTTTGTAGATCAATACTTTCCGAAATGTGTCCATTATAAACAAGTCTCGAGAACGATCCAACATACAAGACATCAAACCACCTTACCACCGATTCGGGGAAATTTCGCTTCTTCAATACCTTTCTGATAAATGTCCAACTTACAGTATTAAAGGCCCCTTCAATGTCCAAGCTCATAAACAAGGCATGCATTCCTTTGCTTTTTAAACATTCAATCAAGCCATATGTCAGACGTGTGTTATCACCCACGAATTGGCCATTAACAAAGCCTGTCTGATCCTTTTCAATGATGGTTGGTATGACTTTCTTAAATCTATTTGCAAATACGGACGATATAATTTTATAACTACCATTTAACAGAGTAATTGGGCGATAGGAATTTATATCATCTCTGGGTTTTTGTGGCTTTGGGATAAGACAAATAATGCCCTCACGTAGAGTCAATGGCAACGCTCCTTTGTTGAAACTTTCCAGTATCATTCGATAGTATGCACTTTTAAGGTCTACCCAGAAGAATTTGAGAAACTCTGCAGGGAAGCCATCAGAACCAGGTGATCTCTTATTACACATTTTCCGCAACGCTAAAGCTAATTCCTGCATTTCAATGGGCTTACCAATTTCTTCCCTTTGCATTTCTGATATTTGCTTCATCGTTAAGCAATCTAAAAAGTCATCTAACTCATCCTCTATAACTGGTCTCTCTCGAAATACTTCTCTAAAATGATTCACAAGAGCTTCGATGATTTCGTTTTGGTTAGTTATCCTCTTCTTTTCATTTAGGAGCGAGGGTATCAGTTTATTCATGTAGTTTCGCTTCTCTAAGCCAAGAAAATAGCCAGTAGACCTTTCACCTGATTCATACCATTTGGCCCTGGATCGTGTGATAATCCCCTCCATCTTTAGCTTCCTCATTTCCTCCAGCCTACCTTTGTACGATTCAAGTCGATTCAAAGTTTCCCCAGTGCAGTGGGTATGCACCTCTAATTCAGCCTCAGCAATGTTCCTACTACATACTTTTCTTCTCTCAAAAACATTCGCTTCTTGTGTATTCCATAAGAGACGGTCTCCGTTCGGATGTTAAGCAAGATAGTCTCCCAGAGCAAGGAATCGCTGTTTGTGAATTTAATTTCTTCTGGGCGTCTTTTCATGAACTCATACTCATATACCGGCACTGCATACCTACATATCGTATCCTGAATGATTAATTTTACCTTTTCTATATATGTCATGTCTTTCAACAAAGCACAATTGAATTTGAAAAACCCTTTCCTCTTTGCGACTCATTGAGATTCATTTGCATGATCACCATAGAGTGATCTGTGCGGTACCCAGGAGCTACCGAGGCCTGCATAATATAAGGAGAAAGCATCTCAGAGGCAATTAAATAATCTAAGCGAGCCTGCTTAATAACAGGACGCTTCACTCTCCATGTGTATCGTTTTAAATTTCCATTAAGATTGCGGAAAACATCAATCATGTTATTCTCCTCCATGATTCTAAGAAAGCGGTTTCTAGCATTTACGTTGTTTTCTCTGGCATAGTTATGCGTGTCAAGCTCACTATTGAGTGCCATATTTAAATCCCCCGCAATGAGTATTGGTATTGTATCCTCAGCCATGTCCACACACATGGTTTCAATGTTTTCAAAAAACGTGGGATTATCAGAGTTCGGACCGTAAATATTTGCTATTATAATATCAAAATTTTGATTAATTGTCGCTTTCACTATCAGGTAATTACCATTCTCATCTACTTTCCTGGATGAAAATTGTATATCAATATTTTTTGTTAGTATTCCAACGCCTCTTGCGTTATTTGCATACGGTGCTATGAGAATATCCGTGCCCCATAAATTTCGAAACGAGTTTTCCCTCCCCTTAGCACAGTGAATGTCTTGTAGTAGGAATATGTTACAGTCCACGCCTTTTAAGAAGTTGAACACGTCTCTCCTTTTCTTGTACTCTCCTAACCCTCTACAGTTAACTGAGCATACTCTCAACTCACCACTAGAAGCTACTGACATGACCGACCGGACTTAGGTTATGCTAAACGTAACAGACATAATGCCAGCTTTATACCGAGTTTTGTGGGCAGTGTAAGAAGAATACAACGAATCGCAAATAGACTATGCACTTTTCACCAAGACATACTTCTTTACCTCCTGTACACCTACCCACAATGGTAAACATTGCCGCTGTCAACCGCCACCTCGCCTTCACACCCACGAACCATTGCACACAACTACATTTACACACGCACACACACAGCCGACCTATGTCCCGACCGGAAGCAGCCGAGAGGCTGCGCAAAACATGTTGCCACCTGCATGCAACGGGATGCACGACCAGACCACCTACAACTTTGCGTGAGTAACTCGACAGCTACCGACAAACTAACAAAAAAATAAACAAACATTCATTCATACGATCGGCACAGCACACAAACACACGAGACACACCAACACAGAGCAAAAGAGGGGCATCCTGGAAGACAAACGTGTAACAGAAAACTAACATGTAACAGAAAACCTGAGGGCAGGCGAAAAACGGTCGACAGATCACAACAACGTTGCAACATATAAATGTTGTTACTCAGACAAGCAGTTTTAGTCTAATACAAACATATAAGGCTATTAACTGGAAGTAGTGTTACTTATCTAAGTCAAGGGTTTAAGGCAAAACATTGTTCAAGTAGGCAAACAGAGGTGCTACAAACCAAAGCGTCGCGTCCTCCTCTCAGCAACTTCTCGCCGGCGATCAGCCCAGCGCCCGCGAGCCCGTCCCGCCGGCACCGGCGCCGAGTCCGACGCGATCCACTGGACAACGCAAGGGGTCCCAGAGTTCAGGCATCGACGGCGTCCGGGCGCCCCGACGATCGGTATCAATGTCAGGTCGGTATCGCACAGCACCGTCCGGCCAGAGCCGGATCCCTCCGTCGGGTTCGGGCGACCCGCCGGGTCGCTCTCCTGCCGAGATGAAGGGACGGGCGGGTCCCGCGGCGGCCGGACAGGCGGCGGACCAGTCGGAGCGGAGCCAGGCAGAGCCGGTGCCGCTCCTCGCCCCACCTCTGGTCCACTCTTGCGCCCCTCGAGAGACGCGGATCCAGCGGACCCGGCCGCCGGCGGACCCGGTAGACCGGCGGCGGACGCCGGTACACCCCGCCCCGGCCGCCCGGGCGGCTCCCGGCGCAACGGGCGTGCGCCGCCGCCGAGAATCCGCTTGAGCTGCTCCTGATCCCACACGAGGATGTTCGTCCCGTTCTTCTCCTTCCTACAGTAGACCAGGCCACGTCGGCTGAACACCGAGGCGACCTTCGCTCCGTTTTCGGGCTTCCTCGCGTGGAGAAGTGAGTTGAAGATTTGTTGGCATCCCGGGGTGAGCGACTCGTTTATGAAGAGTGCTGCCATCTGTTGGCCGGCGCACGCATCACCGCGACCCGGGTCGGGGCGCCCTGGGACACCGCGCCGGCCGAACAGGCCGAAACGCCGCTCGAAAATGTCGTCGCGAACGCGCCGTTTGATGAATTTGACGAGCACCTTGTTGTTACTCTGTAAGCGATGAGCCACCTGGATATCAGCCGTCGTGAGTTTCAGATCAGGAAATCTTCTGTTGAGCACCTGGACAACCCTTGCTTCTATGTTCTCGTCCCGGACGCGAGCTCCAAAATCGTCACAAGTGACAATTAATGATGATAGACGGCGATTGAGATCGATGCCCTCCAGCCGCTCCCTGAGCTCAATACTTGCCTTCTTCTGTGCCCCCACCACGGCGTTTAGTCTCTGAATTTCCAGGTCCTTTTCCAAACACTCAGACTCGACAATATCTAATCTTTTTGCCAGTTGAGCAAATTTTGCATCAAAAGCCGCGATCACCTCTCGATTGCCGGCCTCGATCAAGCCCTGGATCGCGCCCAGGGTCACGGCCGGCTGCTGAACAACGGGCGACTCAACCGGTTCAGGTCGGCCGCCTCGGGCGGCGTCTCGCGGCGAGTGAGACCTCCGGCCATGGTTGAGACGCTTCGCTCGCTTTGTTTGAGCTTGCCGAGCCATCTCCGGCATCGATATCTGGCGCTTCCGCCCTCCCGTCGCACTGTCTGTTTCGGAAGCCGGATGACACTCCTGGAACAGCGGTTCACGGTCGGAATCACGTTCTGAGTCGGTCGCCATAGTCTGGAGACTCTCGCACACTCCCGAACTCACAACTCGCCTCACTCCTGCTCCAGAAAAAAAGCCACGAAGCCAAGCCTGTTGCACTGAACCACAAAACCGCACAAATCAATGCTGGCCGTTCATAGCTACCACTGCCTGTCGACCGCTCACCCGCCCGCAGCGGAGCCCTCACTCGCCACACATGACCCGCGGCGCGGAGCGGTCCGACCCCTGCCGCGGTCAGGCGGCGACTGAACGGACTGGGAAGTTGGTGACTGTGTGATGTCTCCAAAAGTTGAAAAGGGAAAAAAAACAGATCTGGTAACAACGTTCACCATCTGGTAACAACGTCGACGAGCAAGCGAAAGTTCAGCAGTGTTTAACTTTGTGTCCGTTTCCGACCGCTGCACTATGGGCCCCACAGTGCAGCGGCCATGCAGCCTGCCGGAATAAAACAAAATGAAGGTTCCCATTTTCTCTTCAAACTGCACTGCCCAGAACATAAATTCTCTTAATTTTTTTAATCTGGCATCGGTTTTCCCCGTTAAGGTTTGTTAGCATACGAAAAACGCGACAGAAACTGGTTTGTGAACGGAAGCGCCAGATCACCCGTTTCAGGCGAAATACATGCACCACACATGGCTGGTTGTACGTTCAAGTTTCTTGACTAATTTTAACAAAACCGCTTTTGTCACTTGCCATTTGATTTCATTGCAAATCTTAACGAACCAAGCAAAATCCCCTTAGTCTTGCATACATTGAGCTCTGCTTTAAAATAAGGATCAACCAAAACATATAAATTTAAAAACTTACTGGCATGTAAATGTAAGTTTATATAAAGTTTAACAGGGAGTGACGCTTCTAGACACATACCAGCGTAATCGTCAGAATGTTCTGATGTTGTCCCAATCCGGAAACGGCGCCCCTACTCGCCCCTTTGATTGCTACAGCCAATTGTGAATTGCGTTGTTAGTTGTAAATTATGTTAATTACGGCACGTCAGGACCATACAAATCGACAAACGAACAAAGCAAAATGTTAAGCAACATCAAATGGCTCCTCAGTGAACTGACATGACATTATCCGGTGACCTGATGATTGTCATGACTGGCTATCAACAGCCGAATCTGACCATCATGACCATCCTGAGTCCAAACTGACGCAAATAAAACGGCTGCAGTGCGAACACACCTTACGGCGCACAGACATTGCATTATGACGTCATTACTCTGTGACCTGACCTCACCTTAAATGTTTTTGCTGTCAAAATGTGCGTAATTGATTCCTCTTTCGATATGCCGCAGCTGGTTGCACTGCGGTTGACCGCATGACCGTCATTGATTAATTCCGGCTGATCGGCAAAAGGCCCCACTGTGCGCTGGCGAAAACGTTCGCCGAAAAAATCCCGGGGCCCACCGCCAACGGACAGGAACGGAAAACACGGTGTGATTTTGCATTCTTAGGCGAGCCTCAAACTGAGGTTGGCGGCTTGAACTTTGTACTTTCCGCTGTTGACCGGTAGCGGTGGGGACCGGGCTTAAGCCTGTACAGTGTACATCAGACTGGCAGCAAACGGAAATAGTTCCAATATATTTAAAATGTATTTATTTAGCTTTAATCAGTACTGCTGGGTTGTGATGCAACATCATTTCCACACTTCTCGCTCAGTCTCAAGAGCACTCTGGCGTATCCAATTTCGTGTCTCGTGTACAGCACAAAAAAACTAATCACGCTATATGAGATCCATGTCTCTGATGCAGCACAAAAGTCTGAAGATTTCCTCTCTTACTGTTTGAAGAGTCATTGGTGCTGAATTAGATGCCATCGAATCTCGGGAAATTTAAATCCCACAATAAGCCGTTGAAAACCATAATGTGACGCCAGCGAAATGAGGTTTCTACCGGCCTACTTCACGGCTGGAATTCGGTCTCAACAATGGCTGTCACTAATCGAACAAGCAGCGTTTTCAAATCGCTTATCGCACTGTTCAGTAAATTATAAACAGCTCATGCTAGTACTCCAGCTATTGATTTGTAAATGTCCTACTGGATCCACAATCAGAGTCCAAAGAGGCTAAGATAGTAATGCATTAGCGCATTTACAAAACATACTACACTAGTAAGGCATGCATGGCATGAAGCAGACGGAGCGAGTTATTGCATTTGTTGTCCGGCAACTGATAAGCATTGCTGTTTGCTGCAATAGTAAAGGATTACTTACCCTGCATCTTGTTGTGGCTCTCAGTAAAACAACACAGTACAAATCAGTGCATAAGTAGATTTTGTTTCTGATTCTCACAAAATCGTTGCGGAGATGAATTCCGAAGTCAACGCACGTGCTTATACCAGCCAGCATTTATTTTTGTTTCTGATTCTCACAAGATCGTTGCGGAGATGAATTCAAAGTCAACCCACGTGCTTATCCAGTCGGCATTTATTTTTTGTTTATTTATAGATGGTGATAGTTCTTTAGTAGAAAAGAAACGTTATATTTTAATACAGTAGTACACTCAGGATTTCAAGGTGCAAATGAGAACACTTCACCCGCCCAGATCCAATAACACACAAGGAGACATATGCCATACACGGAGGGAGACTACTGTGGCCAAGGGAAGGGCACGGCAGCTAGCGGTCGGTTCAGAACCGGCTTCCGCTGAGGTTCGCCAGAAGGGAGGGGCTCGGTTTGGCAGTCTCCGGCTTCTTTTGGCGAGTCCTGGGTGGCTACCGGTGGCGATCCGCCGACGCGACAGGTGACAGTAGACGGTTGCTTCCGGTCGAGCGTGTACACTGTCGCCGTCGTAGCCGGCGCCTGGTGGGGCGGACCGTCCTGCAGCAGCGGCAGCGCGCTGACTGCCGGCCCTGCCGCTCCCGACGGTACGCGCGTTGTCCCGCTCCACAGCCGCCCGCACGCGGGCTGGGCAATGCCGACAGCGTCGGCGGCCCGCCCGCCCGTTGCCACCGCACTCGCCAGCTGGTAGAACAGTGTGTAGGCAGTCTCGTAGAATGTTGCGGCACGTCCGGTCACAGGTGCCGCTTTCACCGGTACCGCTGAGATGTCGTCTATCCGCCACCCCAGCCGTCGTCTGTGCCGTATGTGCCGTCAGAACCGGCACCACCAACGCTGCCGGACGCGCGGCAGAACGATAAGTAATGTCCGGCGCCGAGCGAGTGGCAGCGTGTACGATGACGGCGTAGAGACGGTACTGGGCAGGCTGGCGGTCGGCCAGCTGCACGGCCAGCTGTTCAGACAGTGACACTGGCGCCAGCACCTTTCGTCTCGCGCCGGTCCGCCGGTCGAACATGAACCTGCCCAGCGAGACGACAAGGCAATGACGGCGGGATGATCAGGCGCAGCTGGCGGTCGGCGTCGCGCAGGCCGGCGCATCTGGCGCAGTGATATTGATTGTCGCCACAGAGCCGCTCCCAGAGCCAGGTAGTGCTGCAGCAAGTCCGACACAGTCAGAACAGTCCGGGCTGAACGTGGGACTTCTCTTGCATGACATGCGTATCTGGCAGCGCCAGGTGCAGGTCAATCACGCGTTCCTCGTTGGTGTGACACGGAGCCGCACGCGTAGCACGGTGTAGGTGGTCTCGCCGCAGGCAGGCTAGCAGTCGACTTATCAGGCCGGTGGCCGGCTTCGTCGGGCTCTCACCGGTGTGTCCTCGGCCACACCGTTCGCAGTGCCGGCACACTGTCAGCTGATTGAGACCCCGACAGCAGCCCACCGGGAGCAGGAAAGTCGTCGCAGGGGCGGTGCTGGCGTCGGGGCCGCGGAGAGGTTCTCCACCGTCGGACACGGCCGCACTCGTGTCGTCCCTGGCGCGGAGGGCGGCGACAGAGGGGGGACGGCAGCGGGACGGCGGTCGGTGAAGACGGCGTAGCTGGTGACGCGGGGACACGCTCCTCCTCGTGCATGACACCCAACAGGTATCTCGTGAACTCAGAGCAGTCCTGCTGGCAGCCGCCGTTGAACCAGGGCGGTTGAGTGGTCCGCTGGAAACTCGGCCAGGCTGTATGTGGGTCGCTCGGAGAAAGAAAGGAAGGCAAACACGCGCTGCAGAGCGGCAGGTGGGGTAGGGAGGGCGACGGCCGCGCCGCCAGCACCTCACTGCGCAGCTGGTCCGAGCAGAAGAGGACCTGTAACACGGCATTCATGTAGCATGTGTTGCTGAGGTTGACAAGGCCGCGAGGTTGGAACTCGTCAGTTCTGACTTTCCTGGGCCGCCCGTTCGGACTGAGAATCTGGCTGGTAGTTGAAGACGGTGGTGGCGTCGGGTGAGTGGCAACATCCTTGACTTCGTCCCTTGGCTGGCATTTTCTGTCCCTGCACGAGAGGTGGCGGCGGTGGCGAGAACTGATGGCCGCATTACCACGCACGACGGCGATTGGACAGACGCTGTAGAAGCCACTCAGTCTCCCTTCGATCACCAGTGTGGGCGGGTTAACAGCCGGCCAGGGTCTTGATGAAGCGGAGGTGGCGGTCAAGTACTCCCGATGTATCAACCGGCGATCGGTACGAACTTGTAGCGGGGAGCTCAGGCTGCGTAGCGTCGGACCTTCTTTTGCTTCTGCAGCACTGGCGGCTGGCTCCGGGTTTGAGCGCGGCCTGGATGATGGCACTGTCAGCAAAAGTGTCGGTGCAGGTGGCGTCCCATATTAGGCACCTTCCTCCGCTGTAGGAGAAGAGTGAAGACCATCTGGGCGCTTGCCATCCCCTCGGTCAAGGCCGACGGGTTCGAGGATAGCGGGGATGGCCGGGCGCTCACTAACCTCGCTTTACCTTTAGTGTCTTTAGTTGTGTCAAATATTCTCATTTAGCCTATATCACGTGTTTAATTTACGACAAAATTATCAGTGTATACCTTTGCATAATCAGTGCAGTGAAACGGGGAGTTATCCCTGAAACTCATTCAAGCAAGCAGCATGCATGCAAGCTGCAAGCAAGATGAAGACAGATTTCGGCCATCTGTAAGACTAGGTTCGTTCGAACGCTTCCCGTTCTCACTCACTCCGTCTGAATAATCTTATGTAAATTTTCGTTACACATTGCAAACGAGCATCTGCATCTAACATTTGTTCTCCAGCATGTGTCTTCTGACGATGACCCGAGCCCCGAAGGTTCTCAAACCTGCAGTTAGAGAGAGAGAGAGAGAGAGAGAGAGAGAGAGAGAGAGAGAGAGAGAGAGAGAGAGAGAGAGAGAGAGAGAGAGAGAGAGAGAGAGAGAGAGATGAGAGAGGAGAGAGAGAGAGAGAGAGAGAGAGAGAGAGAGAGAGAGAGAGAGAGGAGTAGAGTGAGAGAGAGAGAGAGAGAGAGAGAGAGAGAGAGAAGGAGAGAGAGAGAGAGAGAGGAGAGAGAGAGAGAGAGGAGAGAGAGACCGAGAGAGAGAGAGAGAGAGAGAGAGGAGAGAGAGAGAGAGAGAGAGAGAGAGGACAGAGAAGAGGAGAGAGAGAGAGAGAAGGGAGAAGAGAGAGAGAAGAAGGAGGAGGGAGGAGGAGGAGGGAGAGAGAAGGAGGAGAGAGAGAGGGAGATAGAGTAGAGAGAGAGAGGGGAGGGAGGGAGGGAGAGAAGAGGGAGGGAGGAGGAGGAAGAAGAGAGAGAGAGTGGGAGAGAGAGAGAGGAGAGAGGGATGGAGGAGAGAGAGAGTAGAGAGAGAGAGTAGAGGGAGGAGGAGAGAGAGAGAAGTAGGATGGAAGAGAGGAGAGAGAGGAGAAGAGGAGAAAGGAGAGGAAGAGGAGAGGAAAGATGAGACGAGAGAGGAGTAGGAGAGAGAGAGAAGAGAGGAAAGAGAGAGAGCGAGCCGAGATGACGAGAGGAGCGAGGAGCGAGGAACGGCCGTAAGAGCGAGATGCGGAGAGTCGAGAGAGCGGAGAGCGAGAGGTGGGCGAGATGCGAGTGAGATGCGAGAGCGAGAGCGAGAGCGAGGAGGGCGAGAGAGCGGAGAGGAGAGCGAGAGCGGGGGGAAGGGGGCGAGAGCGAGAGCGAGCGAGCAGCGAGAGCGAGGAAGGCGAGAGGTCGGAGAGGGCGAGAGACCGCAGCGTGGCTGGGAAGGTGGAGGAGAGCGAGAGAGAGGAGACGAGGATGGAGAGCGAGAGAGGGCGAGGGGGAGAAGAGGAGAGAGAGAGAGTCGAGAGAGAGAGAAGGAGAGAGAGAGGTGAAGGAGGAGGAGGAGTGAGAGGAGTTAAGAGAGAGGAGGTGAGGAGGGAGTGACGAGCGAGGAGTATCGAGGAGAGAGAGAGAGAGAAGTGACCAGAAGAGAGAGAGAGAGAGAGAGAGAGAGAGAGAGATGAGAGAGAGAGAGAGAGAAGAGAGATGATGAGAGATGAGAGTCTGAGAGCAGAAGAAGAGAGAGAGAGAGAAGAGATGATTGAGAGGAGAGAGAGAGAGAGAGGACGACAGAGCGAGAGCGATGAGCCTGAGAGCTGAGAGCGAGAGCACGAGAGCGAGAGCATTTCCCTAAGAGAGCGCTCTAGCGATGAAGAGTGCGAGAGCTATCACAGTTCCCCAAAAGCGTTACTTCCTTGCTCCACGAGCTAGGGAGAGCCTTTCACTTTTCTCTTAGTCGAGCCGCTGAAATATTGGAGAGCTGAGCAGGCGGAGAGCCGAGAGCGAGAGCGAGCAGCGCAATTTGAGAGCGAGAGCGGACTTGAGAGCGAGAAGCGCGAGAGCGAGAGCGTGAGAGCGAGAGCGAGATCGTGGGAGGCGAGAGCTGAGAGCGAGG
>JAXIVJ010019346.1:0-19932 GCA_036785665.1 Chirona hameri | reverse complement strand
ACTCTGCGATCTCTTGATCGACCCGGACGACTGGAGGAGACAGCGAGGTGTTTGCCGGTCCGGTCAGGGCATGTTTTGCCGGCCTATTGGAGCCGCTGCTCTCTTGGTGGCGCGGCCGGCGGTAGTAGTGCATATATATATTAAGTATGTGTGTGTGTGTGGATCGGTGTCGGTGTCGGGATGTCGTACGGTGTCGGTGTGACGGTGTCGGATTCGCTGTTCTGCTGTCGGTGTCGGTGTCGGTGGTCGCTGGCTGTGCGGTGTGCGGCGTGTGTGTTTGTCCGCCTTTTTCCAGCCGGATCTGCCGATAGACATTCCTCTCAATCGCTCAATCAGTCCAAACGCATCTATATAGTGTCCGGGAATTGACTGCTCCCTTCCTCAGAACCCGTTTAAAGGGTGATATTGCTACCTCGCGGGCCAATATGGAGTTTTTTGGTTGTGTATCGGTCGATTAAGCGTGTCCGATTTCTCACCTTGCAAAATTTTGGGTCCCCGAAACTCCTCCCCATTAGATAATAACAAAATTGAACCACTCATGCTTGGCGACACACATTCCTAAAATTGGAGTCGCCTCATCACTATTTTATAATCACTTTTTTGCGGACTATTATTTTCTTTTGAATGTTGCAAACTCAACATCACCATTCCGTCATGTGAACTTTAAAATGAAAAAGCGTATGCAGTTAACTCAACATCACCATTCCGTCAGTGAACTTTAAAATGAAAAAGCGTATGCAGTTAATTATATTTTCAACAGCCTTAGCCTCTTTCATAATAAAACATCAAGAATTGCTATGCCTCGACTTTGGGGCTGTAGGAGATTTGTGACCAATATCTTATAACACAGACAGGCTTTTCAAGGTCAGGTCTCGGCGAATTCGTACGCTTCGGCTTTGGGCGGGCTGCTATTTGTGGCGGGCAAACTGGATCAGAGCGGCCATCATTAATCTAGTACTGAGCAAAGCTGGGACCAACGTTTTGGAGTCAGAAATAAATACAAAATGCTTTGCCGATACACTGTTTTAGGTGCTGCAGGAGCAAGTTTGAGCTTGAGCATACATGATTTTTGGTCCCCACCATTCATTTAAGTTGCTTTTTATAAATCCTCCGGAGGTGGCAATATCCCTTTAATTCTTGAACAACAAATATTCGGGTCATGTCTGCTGACGACTGGCGGCCGGTCCCAGCAAACCCTCAGCGCAAAGCTAACACACCCAACACCCCAATACACCCCAGTCAACACACCCCTGTGGTCAGATGGTATGCCTCCTGACCTCTGTGGTCAGGTAGTATGCCTGCTGACCTCTGTGGTCAGATGGTATGCCTCCTGACCTCTGTGGTCAGATGGTATGCCTCCTGACCTCTGTGGTCAGATGGTATTCCTCCTGACCTCTGTGTGTGGTCAGATGGTATGCCTCCTGACCTCTGTGTTCAGATGGTATGCCTCCTGACCTCTGTGGTCAGATGGTATGCCTCCTGACCTCTGTGGTCAGGTGGTATGCCTCCTGACCTCTGTGGTCAGATGGTATGCCTCCTGACCTCTGTAGTCAGATGGTATGCCTCCTGACCTCTGTGGTCAGATGGTATGCCTCCTGACCTCTGTGGTCAGATGGTATGCCTCCTGACCTCTGTGTGTGGTCAGATGGTATGCCTCCTGACCTCTGTGGGGTCAGATGGTATGCCTCCTGACCTCTGTGGTCAGATGGTATTCCTCCTGACCTCTGTGTGTGGTCAGATGGTATTCCTCCTGACCTCTGTGGTCAGATGGTATGCCTCCTGACCTCTGTGGTTAGATGGTATACCTCCTGACCTCTGTGGGATCAGATGGTATGCCTCCTGACCTCTGTGGTCAGATGGTATGCCTCCTGACCTCTGTGGTCAGATGGTATGCCTCCTGACCTCTGTGGTCAGATGGTATGCCTTCTGACCTCTGTGGTCAGATGGTATTCCTCCTGACCTCTGTAGTCAGATGGTATGCCTCCTGACCTCTGTGGTCAGATGGTATTCCTCCTGACCTCTGTGGTCAGATGGTATTCCTCCTGACCTCTGTGGTCAGATGGTATGCCTCCTGACCTCTGTAGTCAGATGGTATGCCTCCTGACCTCTGTGGTCAGATGGTATGCCTCCTGACCTCTGTGGTCAGATGGTATGCCTGCTGCGGGCCGCGCTGGTTATTGACGTCAGGCTGAAGGCCGGCTCCGCCGCCGGCGCCACTGCCGGCCCCGTCGCGTTCCAATAAAGGGTGGATGAGGCGAGCCGTATAGACGATTGACGGTGCAGGCCGCAGGGGCACGGCAATTCATGGTCCTTGTATTACATGGAAATATTCACATTTTGATGGATTTATCTGCATTGTTATGTGACGCATGTATGGTATCAAATTGATCGTGCCTCAATTTAAAAGTGAAATAACAACTTTTTTATATTTCAAAAAATAAATTTTGGGAAATTAACAAATATGTACTTACATATAGTGACGAACAGTATGATCCATCACTATTTTTTTGAATGTTGATTTGTAAACAAGTCATAGGGCCAGAAATGAAGTAATTGCGTCAAGAAGCGTGACAACGTCCCTGATTGGTCCATGAAACAAATCGCCGACACTAAATAGGTTGCCGTTGGGTGCATAAGTGAACTTTCGATTTAATTGCCAGTTTTTTCAACAACAAAAATTAGGGGAAAGGGTTCTTTTTCATGATAAGCTAAAGCATAGTGTTATATACAGCCAGAAATAAAACAAATCAAAACTCCTAATGTTGAAAATAAATTAACCAATTTTCAAAAATTGAGGGTCGCAACCACTAACTAGGTCGCCGTTAGGTGCATAAGTTAACTGCTAATTTGGTTACCTTTGTATTCAATGTTTGTGGATTGTTAAGGATAGAAGGGCACATAATCACAATAGACAACAGAGTGCAAGACATATTTTCCATAGAATTTGGTAAAATAAACATTACCGAGCAGTGTTCTGAAATCGAGATTCGGCAAGGTGTCTCCGAAGTAGTTTCAGGTTTGTTCATGAGGTGAAAACGAGGTCGAATGGATTTTTTTTATGAGTCATTTTATTTTTGGCAAGTTTTTTTCATCGACAAATGAAATTTTCAATATAAATATGAGCTATAATCTATACTTCATATATAATCTCCACAAGTGTTGAAGATCCAATGCATAAAATTGTCCTACCCATATTAAAGAATATCCTATGATTTTCTTCAAATGAACGAGATGACACTACTAAATAATTATATTTTGGAGGACACTCAATTTGCACACTCCACCCAACCATAAACAATATCTGTTTCCTAATGTCCTCACATTGCCTCATCATTGATCAAAAATGTATTTCCTCTTGATTTATAATAGTTATTAATCAATAAATGTATCCATCTCAACATCAATACAATTTCCAGGGCCATTGTATCTAACCTATGATCAGTACTCATAACATGCAGTGCATGACAATGCAGTGCAGGGTATTATTCAATCAAAATGAATTGGACCCTTCTGCTTCAATAACAATCCCTCCAAATTATACCACATATTTCACTTCCAATATGAAAATCTCTGAAACATTTATTGCTTGTAAATTGTAATATAACATAAATTATGTTACTTCAAATTTGTGTTTGCAAAACTAAATTACAACAATCCAATTGCCATAACATTGATATGAATATTTTGAACAATGACAACAGTATAAGCATTTAAAAATGTAACCAGTTGACCATTCTTAAAGCACCATACAGATGAAACAAAAAGACATGTTTAGCACAGTAACGGGAAGTCGAAAGAACATACAATTAAAATATTACCTTTATGTTCTTGTCTGAAGGTAATTCTTTAAATTGTTGCAAATACTATTAATTAATTAATATAAAATATGTTGAAATTATATTGAGATAGGGTCTGCCAATCTTCGGGCATGTCTCTCAACGTCTTCAAAAACAGACTTGATCAACACTGGGAGGCAGGGTGGGAATTCTACTTTTTTGTTGGTGGAGGAGTACATATCTTCGCAAACAAAGAGTACAAAAATAACCTGATAATAGGCCAAAAATAAGAAATACTGATATACTAATGAATAATGATGAATGATGACAAACTACAAAACTAAATTCCCAGATCAAAATGTGCTGACAATTATCGATAGGTACCTATGCACACATGCAGAAAAGTGATGTATACCTACCTAAGCACACCTTTTCTTTTTCAGGACAACTATTCAGAACAATGACAATGACAGAAAACTGTTACATGGGGCCTGGTGGGCATAACCAGGAAGTGTGTCCATGTAGTTTGAGTCACTTTTTAGTGTTGTTTTTTGCAGTCTGGCTATGGCCCAACCGAATAACATTTCAAATCACGAACTGACCTTCATATCATATAATTCAAATGATTTCAATCCTACACGTGTGGCCCGGACGGGATCAGTGCTCGTATTATTCGGGAATGCAGTGAAGCGCTCGTCATTCCGTTAACCAAGATTTGTCAACTGTCATTGAGACGAGGTGTGTTTCCGGAGCTCTGGAAACGGACGAATGTTGTGCCTGTCTTCATAAAGGGTAGTGTAAAAGATCCGAACTGCTACCGGTCTATATCGCTGATTCCCCTCTTTGGCAAAGTACTTGAAAAAGTTGTGTATATAGGGTTTTTGCGACATGTGGCGCCCGCTATCTCACCAGCATAACATGGATTCATGTCGGGTAGGTCGTGCGCATCTAACCTGGCATCACTACTGGCCACTGCTTGGGACTCCATCGAAGAGCGACTTCAAACCGATTGAATCTATACAGATCTTTCTGCAGCCTTTCAACGTGTAAATCTCTCTCTTCTGGTACACAAACTTCAAAATTCGTACAATATCACTGATTCGGCCCTAAAATGGTTCACATCTTACCTAGATAACCGGGAACAGCGAGTGGTAGTCAACGGCAAGTGCTCAGAGTGGTGTATGTATGTATGTATGTATGTATTTACATCGTGCCATCGGTCCATGCACACATGGCTATTCTGATTGGCGAGTCAATTCGACGAACATTAGGACAAGAGGCGCACACACACACACACACCCACATGTATACATTCCTGCTGCATCTCACTTCCGGTCACATCTAATCATTATCAGTCCCACTCTGCTTTGTGAGCAGATGCTCTCGGAGCTCGGGTCTAAAGCGCCGCGGACCCATATCGCGGAGACTTTGCGGCAGAGCGTTGTAAGCTGTGACGGCTGAAAACAGAAAGCGGCGTCGTCCCGAGTCTGTGCGTATCACGGGTCTGTCCAGCCGGTCGGCCTGTCTGGTCACGCGGTGGTGAATATCGCCGCGAGTCACCAGGCTACTGTACAGCGACTCTGGCTGGCCGGCGGACACAATTTGTTTTAACAAAGTCAGCGAATGGTACTGGTGCAGATTTCCCACCGTCAACCAATTCAGGTCTTTCAGCACGTCACTGATGTGATCGTACTTACGACGGCCGGAGATGACTCGTGCGCCAAAGTTAAGCATTTTCTGCAGCCGTGCCATTTGTGTGATGCCGCATACACCATACACACTGATACAGTATCGTAAGGTTGATACAACGAGCGACTGTACAATGGTGTGAAGCGTATCACGCGGGAGACTGTGCCTACTGTGGCTCAGTCCGCAGAGTAAGCCGGTACATCGCCGCACAACGTCGTCAACATGCGCCGAGAATGTCATATTCTGGTCAAAAACTACGCCAAGATTTTTGACAGTACGAGACCCTACGACCATGGCACCCATAAACTCAACTTGTATCTGAGGCATCATACGTAGATTTTGACATGTTCCCAAGACTATTAGCTGTGTTTTGTTTGCGTTTACTTTCATCCCATTCTTCCGGAACCAGAGTGAAAGGGCAGCAAGATTCCGCTCGAGACCATTGACCAGCGCATCACTGTCACGGGGCCTCCCGAACACTGCGATCTGCACGTCGTCGGCATACTGCACGAGACACCTGTCATGAGTGACATCTGCATGAAGGTACAGCGACATGTCTGCGGCATAGATGGTGTATAACAGAGGGCCTAGCGATGAGCCTTGATAGGTACCTATCGGGTTTAGCAATGGCTGCGAAAGCATGCGACCTCCATCAGCTGCGTTGATGACGACTTGTTGATAATGTTTCGACAGGTAGCTCTCGAACCAGCGCACATCAACATTATACTGTTATAGTTTGATAATCAATCGGTCATGCGGGATCACATCGAAACATTTTGACATGTCTAATAAGCACAGTAGCGCTACCTGTCGGTTGTCCATCGCCTCGAATATACGGTCGGTCATGGTCAGCAGCGCAGCAGGTGCCGGGTAACGTTGGGAACACCGATAGGCGGATTGATCTCTCCAATTGTGTTCTCCTTATACATTAATAACTTGCCGGACGGTATATCCTCTCGGGTTCTGATGTTTGTTGACGATGCAAAACTGTTCAGAAAAATTGATTGTCAAAACGACGCTGAAGTACTCCAGAAAGATTTAAATCAGCTCTATAAGTGGTCCGAAACTTGGATGCTCAAACTGAACCCGTCCAAGTGCAAATATTTTCGGATGACGCTGAGAACGAGGCCAATAGTGACGAAATATTCGATCGGGAACACCACGTTGGAAGACGTGGAATATATTCGCGATTTAGGAGTTATTCTAGGCACAAAGCTGACATTTAGCAATCATATCAAAAATGCCATGAGAAGAGCCCATAGAGCCATTGGCGTCCTTATTAGATCGTTCCAGAGGGCTAACCCGAGATAGGATATATCAAACAGACATCAGTACTGACGTCGTATTTTGCCTACGTCCGTTCAAATATGGAATATTGTAGCGTGATATGGGGCGGTGCCGCTCGAACGCACTCTGATAGGCTGCATCGCATAGACCTTAAAGGAAATAGTTCACCTTCGGAAATTTTTCAGAACACGATTTTATTATATTTTTTAATACAGTTTCTTTTTTCTTTTCAAAAATGGTCCTACATCGCGCCAATTCGGGACAGAAGGTTGTAAATTATTAATTGTATGGTGTGCGTTATTGGTCTGCGCATGCTCCATGCAGTGCTGGCACAGTTCAGACGGTACGGTATATCATATATGCGCCGCATTCCTTCGCCAAAAAGTCAAATTCTTCGGCTGGAGAGTCTTTTCAGCCAAGAAAAGTTCCAGATAAGGATTTCTCAACACGGGCTACAAAACTGCTATTTCAGTTCAAAACCCCATGTTGAAGGTGAACTATTTCCTTTAAGTTTCTGCTGTGGCTGAACGCCCACTGTCGCTCGCAATCACCATCCATGGCGTACGATGACCTATTGTCTCATTTTAAACTTGTTTCTGTATCGGCACGTAGGACCCATCATGATCTCATGTTCATTCGCAACGTTTTTAAGGGTAAGATATCATCGTCATTTTTATTGCAGTCATTTTTCGTCAATGTACCGTGTCGTACTACCAGGCAGCTGACCTTCACATTGCTTAATGTGCCGTAATCCGGGGTAAATACGGTCTAAGAGGGACTGTTCGCCAGACTGCCCAGGCAACTTAACCGCTTTATAGGAACGTGTCCCAATGCTGATCTCTTTGCCGATACGTACCATCAGTTCCGCACCAAAGTACGTCGTATCGACGTACGACGTCGTCGTACGTCGTACGTCGCATCGTTGTAACCGATTTTGTGCTGTGGGTGCTGGATGTTTCGTTCATGTCATATTTTATGTTTAGGGTGTATTTCGTATATTTTAACATGTCTAATGTCTTGTAGCTTTAGGTAATTTTACATTTTGACTTCGTCCATCATTGGGGTATCCCGTCGACGATTTGTGCAAATAAACAAAGAAACAAACACACACAAAAACACCGTGAGATCAACCCACAATAATCACAATAACTCCTATCATCTCGGCCCCCTTGCAATAACTCACGTGTGCGTGGCGCGTGCGTCACCAACAAACAATGACAAAGGATGTAGTTGCACTACTCGCTACTATTATATGAGCGAATGGTAAAACGTCACGGGTGCAAGGAAGCTAACGGCTATCCATACTGGTCCAGCTCTCCATCAAGCTAGTCGATTGGTCAAAACGGAATAGGCTTCTGACGTCACAAATGTGCAGCACCATGTTACGGAGATAACAGCATCTCAGAGCATTTCGCCGTCGGCAAAGTAATTGTTACTCTTTTACAGAGTACTTGTTCTCTTTCTGGGGCTTGAAGATAATTGGTGGGGTATTTGGTGTAGGTCACACTGTTGACTGTGTTGTAGCATAGGGACCTACTCTAATTACATTTGTACTCCCTATAGTTGTACTCTCGTCAGTCTCTCAGGTCGATATATCCGGAACCGTTCCACGCAGCGCCATGACATTTGTCACAGCTATTGATACATTTCTTTTGCATCTTCTGACTAAATTTGATGTCAAGGTCAAGTCAGGTCACCAGGTTACGTTAAGTGACCCTACCTCCAAAACAAATCAGAGCACTACCACAGACAGAGTTTTGGAACGATCGATTTGAAACTCATGGGGTCACACTGTTGACTGTGTTGTAGCATAGGGACCTACTCTAATTACATTTGTACTCCCTATAGCTGTACTCTCGTCAGTCTCTCAGGTCGATATATCCGGAACCGTTCCACGCAGCGCCATGACATTTGGCACAGCTATTGATACATTTCTTTTGCATCTTCTGACTAAATTGGATGTCAAGGTCAAGTCAGGTCACCAGGTTACGTTAAGTGACCCTACCTCCAAAACAAATCAGAGCACTACCACAGAGTTTTGGAACGATCGATTTGAAACTCATGGGGTATGATAAGGTCATCAGGAACTACAATTCGTCTATCTCTATTTTTATAAAGAAAATCAAGGACTAATGACCAAATCAGTCGGGGGCGGATCTCCCCGTGCGTTGTGGGGGGAGCAAATCCAGTGGCGTATTTCCAAAAAGTTGTTGAGCGGGAGGGGGGGGGGGGGTAGTGGGCCGTCAGCCGTCAAGTTGTTGACCCGGGAGGGGGGAGGAGGTAGCAGACCGTCAGCCGTCAGCGATCTATTCCCCGGCCTCTCCTCTGTGGCTGTTGTGTTGCGATGTTACGATAAATTAATTGTCGAGACTCTTTACCGATTGCGACGCTTTCAGCGCAAATAACCCGCGTGAAAGGCACGGTGGAGATTTGTTTGCTGACGGTGTTTGCCCTGTGAGTTGGGTTATATATGATGGATGGCTGTGATGAGCATTGTGCAGATAAAAATCAGATGGGAAAAAGTAGCCTTTGCTCATGTTATTGTAATTAAAAAGAAGATGAATTAGTTAACCAATTCATCTTCTTTTTAATTACAATAACATGAACAAAGGTGAATTAGTTAACTAATTCATCTTCTTTTTAATTACAATAACATGAGCAAAGGCTACTTTTTCCATGTGAGTTGGGTTTGTTGAAGGTAACTTGATAACTTTGTTTGTAGTAACTTTGTTTGGTTTGTTTACAGTTCAAGTTGGGACTTGGGTTTGTCTTTGTCTAAGCAAGTATAAACTAAGCTAAGTCTAATTCTAAACAATAAATATTTATGAGGACGAGGAGTACAAAAAAAAATTACTAGTCACAATTTTGGAGTACAAAATGTTTTGGTGGATATGGAACCAAAAAACGTGAACTTTTCCAACACTGCTGAGAGTTCAGCTGGTACTTCCTTCCTGACTCAGATTGAGATAGGCTTCAACCATTGAGGTCGGCGAGAACGGGTCCCGACTCCGACAGGCCATATATCCGGATGGCAATAAGGTAAGGTAAGATATATGTCCTAACCTTGGATTTTGCATGCTATCAGAAATCAGAATGCAGACGATACTGACTCATTGTGCGTCAGTGCCTCAGTATTGTTTACATTCTGATTTGATAGCATGAAAATTATGATGTGTCCGGGGTTACAGCAGTTTACACTTTACCCTATGGCCTACCTCCAAAGGCAGATACAGGGGGCGAACGGGGCCATGCCCCCCCCCCCCCCCAAGCATGTTAAAGGGGGCCAAACTATGTTTTGCCCCCCCCCCCAAAAAAAAACGTGAAGTCTAATACATGTTATATTTGCGTTTTTAGAACGGTACTGGGCATCGCAAAATTGCAGCAGTCAAAATCCAGCTAGCCACAGTCAAAAACTGTAAAATTTCGCAATTGCATATACAAATTTGGAAAATGGGAAAATTAATTCCATTAAGTGTCTTGCAGAGGCTCTCTTTGGCGGTAATTGCTGGCCCAGGGCCAACTCTCTTCATAAAATATTAACTTTAAAGCGGGCTACATGTTTAGCTAGTCTGCGGAGTTCCGAAAAAGGCGACGCGAACGCAAAGACGCGGACATCGGCACCCGGAAGCTGCTCCAGCGGGGCCCAACTTGCTGGCCCGAAGAGCTAATAGTGGGGACCAGGCTAGGACTATCTCCCCAAGCCATCTCCCCAGGCTCCTCCAGGTCCACAGGGACCATTTATGCGCGGAAATGTCTTTCTGCCTCTTGCTGCTTTCAAACCATTGCACTGTTATCAGTTTGTCACAGTTCGTTGCATATGTAATACAGTTATTATTATCATATGTACTATTGAGCCCTGACTACCGCCGGTCATCGTGATTTACTATCCGATGCGAATGTATATGAAAAACTACATTCATTTCAATATTTTTCATCATATCAAGATGTGTAACCAGGAAAAGAGGTCTTGGCTCCACTTACGGTCTGGTTCCAATTTTGTTTTTCCAGGACCCATTTTTTGTTGTACACCGCTTCGCGGCGTCACATCGGTAGTCATCGTCATAACGAAGCCATAGTCATCGTCTTCGGTTCATTGCAACGCTGAATTGAATGAATAACATTTTTAGCTTCTTATCCTCTACAAGGCTCACCGCCTATATTGCTGGGTTTTATCAGGCAAACCAGTAAAAATGTCGCGCCGCTTCGCGGCGCTAACTAACAAGCACCTACCTACTACTACTATAACATGACAATCCACATTAAAAATGATGCAAAGGCTTAAATACACGCGTAACAAATTGAGGTACATTTTTTCGTCATTTGAGTCGACCCCCCACACTCAAAAAATGATCGGCGACGCCCCTGGGTACAGCTGACAATTGACATAGTTTTGCTCAGTGTAAGGCAATGTCGGAACAATACAAACTGCAAGCGGACATTTTTCCTTTTTCGAAATATCCCAAAAGATCGAAAACCTAAAAAAAAATCAAACAAAAATCATTGGAAATCGTGTGGTTGCAAAATAAAGTAGCCCAAATCCGGCAAGAAATTCGAAATTGGGGGTAGGTAAGGTCCGCAAAAAACGGTTCCCCCCAAGCGTCCGGCTGGATCCGCCCTTGCCTACCTCTACCACAATAAATATATTTGAACATACTGGCTATGTGCTCACTCATTAAATACTTATCTGACTCTATACAGCCTTTTGTTCACACATATTCTTTTCAGATTAAAAAAAAAACGCATGAAAAACAACTGAAAGTTATTAACAAATATTTGTAAGAAACACATTGATTTTTACAGGGCTGTCCAACACTGTGCTTCCTAAGAAATCCCAGGTTCTGTCCAAGCTAGGTGGGGGTGGCTAGGTTGAAAACAATTTGAGAAACCATGATAAAATAATTTGGAAATGGACAAACTGATGATGAGCTTACTTTATCAGTTTGTCCATTTCTAAATTATTTTATCATGGTGTATCAAATTGTGACCTTTAGGTCAAGGTATGCAAAACAGCTGAAAGCTTCCTAAAAAAAATTGTAGGGATGCATAAATTCTTACAGAACTGTCCAACTCCAACACTATGCTTCGTTAAAAATATCCTAGGTTGTTCTGTCTCCTCCCATGAAGACTCAAACATAGTAACATTATACGGCCCTGATATTAACTGCGCCAGTATTTGTAAACGATGCGTCAGATGCGTCAATTCAGGACAAGGAAAGCAAAGCGATGCTAATTTCTAGGTCTAACAAAATCGCGAGGTGGATTGCGAGGTGCTTTGGCCGAACAGGTTGGCACTTATTGGACAATTGTGGCACTGAAATGCCATGGAATGATACAAAACTATGTTTTTGATAAGACAAGTCATCAATTCAGTCGAAAACAACTAATAGATTTTGTAACATGTTTTATGTTTTCATTAGTGCTCAGATATTTGCAGGGTGTCCAATGGACACTCGTCCTTTGGCCATCACATCATGTCAAAAGTGGCAGTAAACTTTAATGTCTTTTTGAGAAGTTTACTAATTTTCACAGAAGAAAAGTATTCTTCCATAACCAGTAGATGATTGTGTATTAATTTAGACATCAACGGCTGTATTACTTGTTTTTGCGTTTGGGAAAAATGCAAAAAATTACCAACAACACAGTCTGAAAAAGGCAGCGCGAAAATAGTGGGAAAATATAAGGGTTAACATAATTTGGCATGACATTCAAACGAATGGATGAAAATGCACGAAACTTTCCGAAAATGTACACAAATGATTGCTTTATTTAGTGACATAATTAGTTTCCTTTGCCGTTTATTAATTTCCGTCATTGAAATTAAGATCCAACAGGGTGTCAATCGACCTCGTTTTCGCCTCACTTTTTACAAGGCTACTAAATTATGACACGTATACCATCAGGCCTACAAACATTATTTCATGAGCCAGATACCAGAATACTGTGAACATTTCCCGCAATATTGCGTACTTTGTGTTACTGGTAACTACATTTTCGCTGAAAAGCCAGGAATATGAATCAAATTGAATTAATCTTTTAATTCTGAGATGATAATAGTCTAGCTGCATGGGCATAAGCCACTCATTGAATTTTCGCGAGGCTAAAACGCGACTTTTGCCATTTCCAGTGCGGTGAAAAAGAATTCAACTCGGTGTCATTTTCCACCCAAAAACACCTTTTTCAGAACACTGTTACCGAGAGAAACCCGGAATTCGATGGGAACCGAAATTCGTTACCAAGTACTTGAGAGTACCGACCATTATAAGCGAGTGGATCGCTTATCAACTTTAACTTGAAATATCTCGGTAGGAATGTTTGTATGTAAAATGTGATCAATTTACAATATAGTTTGGTCTCGTCTGTCGATTTCAAGTGATAACTCTATTTTTTGTAGGAAAAGGTGAATATTTACCTTTAATTAAAATACAATTAAGTGGAAAGTCCATTTTATTTTTCGGTAGCAAAATGGTTACTGTGTTGGTGACTGTGTTGATGCGTCATCAGTGACTTAGAATGGTATGAATTGTACGGGAAGTGAATACGTTCACAAAATCGGTAGCAATTCATGTCAGAGTTTTAACTGGCATGCCTTGAATTGGTGTATTGCTGGTGAAAGTCGGTTTATGTTGAAAAGGATCCATTTGGCTGATTGTCTGAAGAGGACTGCCTACCAGTACGAACTTTTGTCTGTTATTGGCTGGTAGTGGCCGGCATCCGAAGCTACCACTGTCAAGCCTCTGTGTTTCGCACTCCGGCAAAACAGAATTGTAGGCCCATTGTTCTTCCATCCGCAATATATTCTCCATCGATTGACAGGTCCTGTCTACCGTGTTTGTACGAGTGACAAGACAACGATGTTAAACTGATTTGGTTTCAGTCCATTTGTCCTGCCGAACGTTTCACTGTTCTGGCCGAGTTACGCTCTCGGTTACCTCTTGTACCTGTTCAGGATTGAAAAGCATTTCTTCGCCACATTCCTTTTAGGCCGATTGGTTATAGATTCGCATTCCCGTGTGTTGTGTTCTGCTCTTCAGGTAAACGATGTGAACAGGTTTGTCCAAGTCTATTCTACCAGCCACAACAACAACGCACACCCGGTGCGGCCGCCCACCCCGCACAGAATGGCCACCCCTCACCAGGCCCGGACCCGAGGTCGGCCCGATCGCCGGGGGCGGCCCGGGTCACGCGGTGGGGCTCGGGATTCACCCGAGCCCCGACGCTCACCGGCGCCAGCACAGGCGACCCCCAAAATCGTGAAGTCTCTTATAATATAAACAAGAGAGTAAAATTAGTTTAAGCATTGTTGTGCTGGACTAAAAAAAAATGTGGTTTAGTTAATTCTGACTTTAAAACCGATTCGCTGCTCCTCGCCTCGAACTCTGACTGATGAGTCAAGCTGATAATTGCCAATTATTACCCAACTTGGAGTCATGTTCTGTAATTGATATTTGTCTCACGAGAATTCCAATAACTCACTTGAGACTTAATCGTGTTGCTCACGTGCTTCGAGTCGTTTGTGTACCGACTCATTTCGACTCATTTCAGACTGAGTCGACTCACAGCCGACTCAAGCGAGTACTAACCGATCAACTCTGGCTCCACTCGCCTTTCAATATTTTAAGTGGAATTAACTCTGACACACACTTGCGTTGAGTCGGTTGTTAATCGAAATACATTCACCTACTCTGAGTCGAGCAAAACCCTGAGTCTCAGACACGATATATCTAAGCTGGTTGCTTATTCGCGAGCTATTTGCGAGTCTTTACACTGTTTACAGACTTGCCGCCCAATCGGTTGCTTCGCCTGCTAACCATCATCTTGCAGAGGACCTTGGAAAAAACATGTTTATTGGGCCAATTACTGTTAGTAACGCGACACTTGCTAGCTAAATATCCATCCACTCGTATTTGTGCCTGAACGGCGACATTGGCGGATCCAGCCTCCCAATATGGGGGGGGCTAATGTCACGGGGGCCTTCCGGGCCCCAGCCGCCTCCATATGACCTAAAGGGTACCCCCATTTTGTTTACTTTTGCGGACTTGGGTTAAATGTTTCGCTATGCTATTCTTACGTGTAAGGACGTGTCAATTAAGTGCAAGAATAAAATTGATGGATATTTGCCTCCAAATATCTCAAATTTGGTCATTTTACATGCTACTTTATATAAAAATAAGTTATTCGCTAATCACTTTTGACTGAATAAAGCTAGAAGGGCACGGTAAACGTCATTGTGTTGGTATCATCAAGACGCGTTGAATGCTGTGTAGGATGACCTCTTTCTGACATTTGATGACCTTGACCTAAGGCCAAGGGCACGGTACAAGGTCACCTTTCTAAATTTGACCTACACGGCGATGTTATATATCTTTGAACTTGTCTCGAAGATAGGAACTCATTGGTATTAAAATAATTGCGCGATCATTGATGATTATAAAGCAAACTGAGACATTTTCGGGCTTGCTTTACACCGAGAAGGAAGTTATGAAGTTACTATTCGACATTCAAATTAAAATGAATTCAAAAGTTGACATTGACGATCAGGCGTTATTTAAGCACAATCGAATTCCTCGTAACAAGACAAGTTTTAAGATATATAGCATCGCCACATAGGCCACAATTGGAAACCTAACCTTGAACCTTGATATTGACCTTAGGTGAAGGTCACCAAATGTTAGAAAGAGGTCATACTGCATGTCATTCAACGCGTCTTAACGAAAATAACAAAATGATGTCCATTTTGCCTTTTCATCTTTATTCAGTCAAAAGTTATTGGGGAATAACATCTTTCACAAAAAGAGCATATAAAATGACAAAATTTTGCATATTTGAAGCCAAATAACCATTAATTTTATTTTTATGTTTGAACGACACTTCTTTACACTTAACAATAATAAAGTCAAAAATAGGAAATACATTTGGCTTGGGTATCCAAAAAAGATTCAAAATTTCAAACAAATACTAACTATGAAATTTAAGGTCAAGGTCATCAAATGTCAGAAATCGGTCATGCTGCAGAGCATTAAACTCGTTTTGATGAAAACAGCAAAATGACGTTTACGGTACCATTCTAGTTGTATTCAGTCAAAAGTTATTAGCAAATAGCATATTTTGTATATAAAATAGCATGTAAAATGACAAAATTTGTGATATTTGGAGGCAAATATCCCTCAATTTTATTTGTACACTTAATTGACATGTCCCTACACGTAAGAATAGCATAGCGAAAATTAGAAACACGTTTGAGAAAAAGTATCCAAAAAAGTTGTACAATTTCGAAAACGTACCTACTAAATTTGGAAATTTTCGAAAATGAAAAAATCAACATCATCATGATATAAAACAGCTCATTGCCATTCTAATGACATATAATAAATATAATTGCTTCATAAATTCTCCGCCATATGGGCTGACAAAGATTGACCTGAACCGTGACCTTATTTAAATGTCCGAGGCAATATCTCCGGAACCATTGCTTGCATTGCATTACAACTTTCACAGCTCGCTTTAGCGCCCCAGGCTACCCCATATACCAATTTTGGTCAAAATCGGTGACATGACGGTGTAATGTTGCACTTGTTTTTGTCGATTTGCCGTGGAATGCCCCAGCTACAAAAAGAAAAACATTTGGATTTTTTAACTGAACCTTATTACCCTACTTAATACTAGTAGACGTATTCCACACAACATAGGTACATATACAAGGAAATTCACTCACGCGCTCCTCTGCCACCCAGCAGGCAGCAGGAGACCAAAGGCTGCGACGCTGCGTGTAAAATTATAACTTACGTTGGTTGTGAATCACTCCAAAATAGCGTTAGACTTTCCCTATCCCTACGGCTACCAAAATGCTACCAAATAGAGAAAACACGAAGGAGGCAAAAACATTATATATTTCGCAAGAAGTTATTTTTTCGCAGGCAGTACCCATTTTCCATCGCCAGTTGCAGCGCATTTTTTTGTTTGGGGGGGCTAATTTCTATTGCCGCCCCTGTCGAGCTTGGGATGGGGGGCTTTTGCCCCTGCCGCCCCTCCCCCCCCCCCCCCCCCCTGGATCCGCCAGTGAACGGCGACTCTCCATCATATCCAACGGCGATGCTCCAAACCACTGGCTCTGGTTTGTGTTTGTGTGTACGCCTGCGTATTGCGCGTACTTACACCCACGCGCTCCCACGCGCTCCCACGCGCAATATACGTTTACTCCTAATTCTGACTTATATTAGTTAGTAGTTACCAGTAAGTTTCCCCTGGCCATGGACAACTTGGCTACCTCCGGCGAAAACCTAGTTGATTACCCTGCTGGGACGCAGCGATGTCTTTCTAACTCTTAAGTTTGAGTTTCGAGTTTGTACGTAATTAGCCGCTGCCGTGGCCGCTGGCGTTCTCCTCCTCTTGTGCTTAACTTAGCTGTCCTCGGGGTCCTCCGGCGGGGCTCGCCGCCGTCTGCTGGCCCTCGTCAGTGGCCGGAAATCCGGCACTTCCGGTGTTCCCACGGCATACGTCACAGCGTGGCACGCGAGGGCACATCCAGAGTGGCGGCCGGCGAGCGACGACGATAGCCCGGCTCAGTCGCGAGTCAGCTGAGCGTGCTGAGTCTCTCCGAGGTAATCCGCGCAGTGGCAGGACCGGGGGGGGGGGGGATTTGGAGGGGGTACTCAGTGCCAGTGTTCACCACCATGAGTTTCATGGAGTGTTCAGCATGTGTTAGGTCTCAAGAATACCGTGGCCATCGTAGTGCCGTAAAGGGTCTGGGTTGGGTGTCAATTTAGGGGTTAATGGCTTTTGGGCGGGTGTGGAAGGTAAATTTTCATTTCTTGTGCCGCTAAGCACCTAAGATGTGTTGTAGTTCGGCATTTCCATGTGTTAGAATATGGATGCATGAAGCACCGTGAAATATCTGCCGATACCTGAACATCGCGATAATCAGAAGTAGCCATGCCACGGGAAAAGATGGATCCAAGAAAATCAAAGTCAGGCCAGGTCGCATTGCACCTCAGTTAGGTCAGATGATTGAACGGTGATGTCAGGCCGCATGGAACCTCGGTAAGGTCAGAACTAGAAGATTGGACCTGACATCGGTAAGGTCAGAACTAGAAGATTGGACCTGACCTCGGTAAGGTCAGAACTAGAAGATTGGACCTGACCTCGGTAAGGTCAGAACTAGAAGATTGGACCTGGCCTCGGTAAGGTCAGAACTAGAAGATTGGACCTGACATCGGTAAGGTCAGAACTAGAAGATTGGACCTGACCTCGGTAAGGTCAGAACTAGAAGATTGGACCTGGCCTCGGTAAGGTCAGAACTAGAAGATTGAACCTGACCTCGGTAAGGTCAGAACTGGAAGATTGGACCTGACCTCGGTAAGGTCAGAACTAGAAGAGTGGACCTGACCTCGGTAAGGTTAGAAGAGTGGACCTGACCTCGGTAAGTCGGTAGTCCGATGATTGGACCTCGGTAAGGTCAGATAATTGGACGGCGGGGTCAGGTTCTATCGAACCCCGGTGAGATAAAAAGATTGAGCCGCAGCATCAGATCTATTAGTCCAAATGACATCCCGGTACTGGTCAGACTGCCACTTGGTTTGATGAGCCGGGGGCGGATCGATCACTGAGATGTCCTCGGGGGGCGGGGACACGTCAGGAGGCGCCGCACTAGATCACATAATATCGGGGGGCGGGGACACGTCAGGAGGCGCCGCACCAGATCACATAATATCGGGGGGGCGGGGACACGTCAGGAGGCGCCGCACCAGATCACATAATATCGGGGGGCGGGGACACGTCAGGAGGCGCCGCACCAGATCACATAATCCATGGCGTTATGGAGGGAGGCCTTGATGCCACCCTAGCAGCGCAGCAAAGCTCAAAGGTCGTTTGGATCTGCTGGTATTGCCTCCTCCTGTACTCATCGCATTAGCGTCATGCCTGCAGAAGTTAGTTACATGTACAATATTACTGGAAATAGGTATGGCTTAAATACTCAGTATATTAGAGGTACATTATTACATTATATCATGCAATGGAGTTGATCGGGTGCTAAGGTTGTGTTAATTGTGCTTCAGTTCGTGAGGATTGCATGGTCTGGCAGCCCAAATAGGGACTGACACTTTTTATTATTATTTCCGCGCATGTAAACGTGCACCAGTGTGAGTACCGCCAATTTGCGGTAAGCTGTCTGCGGCGCCTGGTACGGGCGTGGTTAAAATCCTGCCGCCCTGGGATGCGGGACCGTTGTGGCTGGCACCAACATTTGACGCTGCCATTATATTCTAGATACATTTGGTCATTTGGAGTTTCTGAACGGTCACGGCTACCTGTTTTTTGCAGATCAGCCAGCCCGGCTGATTTTATTTTTGGATCTGATGACGTCCCTGGTTGCTGGAAACTGGTGCTGTTGCGCGAATCTGTCCTGATTCGGGAGAGTAATGGTGTGGCTGAAGACAGTACGGGCGCCGATCCATTACTGGACCGGTGAAATATCGCCTCTATTGCAATATCGCCTCGGAGCCAGTGGCCGATTCCGGGAATAGGTACTGTCGACGATGACGTCACAGCTGGACGGACGGTGCTCTTGCGTTGTCGCCGTCACCAGCTCGGCGGTACGGTGCGAGTGGGCCGCCGGACCGGTTTTGGGGGTGATTCACACAGGAGTTGGGGTGCTTCACACAGGAGTTGCGGGCATTCCATGGGGAAGTCCAGCTGCGGCGCCAGCTGCGGCGCCAGCTGCGGCGGTGGATGTGGAACGAGCTACTTGGCCGGTCAGTTGATCAGATGGCGGCAAATATCAATGCAAACGCGCTGCAATTTATGGCAATTTGTGGGCTCACTCATGGAAGGAGCACAAAGAGGCTACAACTGCTACAGCTACATATGTTTTTGTATTGCTAGTTTCTGCATACGACTACACGTACGAGAGATTTCAGCAAAAAGCGTTATCTGTGGGTATGAGCGTCTTCTGTGGGTATGAGCGTCTTCTGTGGGTATGAGCGTCTGCTGTGGGTATGAGCGTCTTATATGGGTATGAGCGTCTTCTATGGTATGAGCGTCTTCTGTGGGTATGAGCGTCTTCTGTGGGTATGAGCGTCTTCTGTGGGTATGAGCGTCTTCTGTGGGTATGAGCGTCTTCTGTGGGTATGAGCGTCTTATGTGGGTATGAGCGTCTTCTGTGGGTATGAGTGTCTTCTGTGGG
>JAXIVJ010019345.1:0-17500 GCA_036785665.1 Chirona hameri | reverse complement strand
TGGATGGATGGATGGATGGATGGATGGATGGATGGATGGATGGATGGATTGATGATGGTATGGATGGATGGATGGATGGATGGATGGATGGAATGATGGATGATGGATGATGGATGGATGGATGGATGGATGGATGGATGGATGGATGGATGGATGGATGGATGGATGATGGATGGATGGATGGATGGATGGATGATGATGGATGGATGGATGGATGGATGATAGATAGATATATATATATATATATATATATATATATATATATATATATATATATATATATATATATATATATATATATATACATATATATATATATATATATATATATATATATATATATATATATATATATATATATATATATATATATATTATATATATAATTGATCGTTCACATTTTTTTACAAAATATTTATGATCCACAAAGGTAATTGCTAGCAATATGGTAACAATGTGTCAGCAGCAAATAATGGCGCGCCTGCTCATCGGCGCTCCCACAAGTATCTACTGTCTTGCTCTGGAATGTGCCAGCTGCCCCCCCCCCCCCCTTCGGATGAGTTTAGGTCAGCCGAGGAAGAAAAAACCGCCTGGTTCCCTTTTGTTGTGTTTTTTTATCGGTGGTGCTTGTCGGCGGTGCTCGTCGGCGGGATGGCGGAATTACGTATTTTGTTCAGGAAGGAGTTAAATATTTCGTACATTAATGGCCGCATGCTGGTGGCACTGAATGGTGTTGGCACCGCCGCGTTCGACCCGAGGCCGGCCGGGGCAAAGTTTCTGTCGGTGAAGGATGGGGGGATTGCGCGCCCAACCCCTTCATGTATACCGAGCGTGGCTTCGTGCAGAAGTTATTCCGCAACGAGGGAAATATGTAAAGACGCGATGGAGCTGTCGATCATTGAATACATAGAGCGGGAATTACCAATGTGTGAGATTATAAATATATGTTGTTAAACCTCGCCATGGTGGTGGGGGGGGGGGGGATTTTGATCATCATTTGGGTCATCCTGAGGTGTTTCGGGAATAGCGGGAAAACGGCGGTGCGTAGCGCCCCAAATTTGGTACAGCTATTCGGGCATCAATTACCCACTTTGTGTGAACGTTTTGACATCAGGCCATCTCAGATCAGGTCGCCAAGCCACGTCCAGAGGCCCACACAAGGGGAGGGGGGTACACAGGCCCGTGCCCCCCCCCCCCTTATGAAATGCAGGGCCCCTCTCGTCGTCGTCCCCATGTCGTCCCCATGAGGCCCGTTTGGTTGTAATTTTTGTTTGGCACATTTTATGGAAATTTTCCGAAAAATACGTTTGTTCTCGTTTTTTTTGTGGCCAACAACTAAAAATTTCGCAAATCCGATATAGCCATTTTGAAGTCCTGTTTGGCACACGGGCCCGTGCCCACTTAGGAAATGCGGGCCCTTATGAGGTGGCCCGGTGGGGCCCCTGTCCGGTTGTATTTTTTAAATAACAAGAACAAAAATCCGGATGTATTTTTTTACAAATCAAAAGTGAGTTTTATTTTCATTAGAAGGGTCCCACTGCGAAAACATAGAAAGCGAATTTATCGTGAAAATGTGTAACAGGTCGAAGCTCTAAGGAGAAAAAATATAAATATATAAAATAAGACACGAAGTGTACCTCATACCAGAGGCGCACACAAAGGGGACACACTGGCCCGTGCCCAGTGGCGGCGGAAGGTATTTTCGGATGGGGCAAAGAAACCCAAAGGGGGCCCCGTCGGCCAAAGCCCCCCCCCCCCCACAAAAAATGGCGCGAAATGGTATCTCCTCGGGGCTCGGATTTAGGCCACTATATTTTGCAGGGCCTCTAAATGATCGCAAAAAAACAACGGACAGGCCCATGTTGAAATTCAGGCCTTCCGAGGGCCCCTCAGGCATACCGAAGTCCCCCCAGGCCGACTGAGGGTCTTCTGTCGGTCTTAGAGGCCCCTCAGGCTGGCTGGGAGCACCTCAGGGCCCTCGGTCAATTGTTTTCGATCAAAAAGGAACAAATCGAACGCACGTCTTGGAGAGCCCCCTCTTACAAACTTATGGGGGGGGGGGGGGGAGGGGCAAAACCATATGTTTTCCCAACTTCTTGAGTGGGGAGCTCCTCCCCCTGCTCCCCCCCCCCCCCCTGTTCCACCGCCCCTGCCCCTCCCCCTTATGAAATGCGGAACCCCTCTGTGCGGTTGTATTTTTTATCAGAAGAAAATTCGGATGTATTTTTCACAAATTAAAAATGAGTTTTTTTCATCTTCGCACACCACGACTGTCCGTGGCCCGTGACATAATGTACCAATGTGAATCCGTGAATCCATTCAAGCGTGCATACTCGGTATCTGGAAACTGCTTTCCTTTGAATATTCTCCGCTGGATAATGATCGACGATAATTTTCCCTTCAAGCGTTCGGCATAGGCCGGCATATGCTAAAATGGAAAATTATCCCCGACAGAGTAGATATCTACTCTGTCGGGGATCATTTTCCATTGGAAAATTATCGTTCCGTGCAGAGCGTTCGGTATCTGGCAGGATTCTGGATCTGGATCCATCAGGTTTTTTTGCGTGCGCAGTAAAACACGTATTTAACTCAAGTCAGACGTAAAATTGGTATAAGTCAACCTTAAAAGCAACAGTAATTACTTTGAGAACACAGTAGTCAGCATGTGCAAAAACTCACGTTAAAAGACAGCAAATGGCCGCCGGTGAACGCAGCGGCAGTCAGCTGACTACGACGAAGGGACAATATCCAAGCGACCCTGCCCCTGACATTTTCCACGATTCTCGCCCGCGACGGAAAATTATCGGGATGATTTTCCATTTTCCAGATACCGAACGTGATCCTGGATTTTTTCTCCATGACCCCGGCAAATTATCTAACATTTTCCAGATACCGAACCCACGGCAATTGGCAAATATCTACAAAGCTGTATTTTAGGAAACATGGCCCTGTTCGGTAGCAGAGCTTCGCAAACATTATGAAGCTGTGAAACACACTGTCTAGCAACGTAGGACGGTGGTTTTAAAGGGAAATAATGACTTGAAATCGACAGACGAGACAAAAATATATGGTAATTTCATCACATTTTAAATACAAACTTTCCTACCGAAAGATATTTCAAGTTGCAGTTGATAGCGTTCCACACTTTTAACGACCGGTATTTGCAAGTACTTTTGGTCCCCATCAAACTGCGGGCTTTTCCCGTATTGCTTTGTTACGCAATGGAGTGAAAAATATATTTTGCGTTCTGCTTGTTGTGATTATATATATGCCCGATGATCCTCTACAATTAACAGCCATTGAATAAAAAGGTAACAAAATTAGCAGTTCACTGATGCATATAACGGCGGCCTAGTTAGTGATTGCGACCCTCATTTTTAGTATTGCTTCATTTATTTTCAACATTATGAGTTTTGTATAGTTTTGTCTCTGGCTGTATATAACATTATGCTTTATATTATCATGAAAAATAATATTGTTTCCCAAAAAATGAACAAACAATACAAAAACTGGCAATTAAATCGGAAGCTCATCGATGCAGATCGACGGTGACCTATTTCGTGTCGGCGATTTGTTTAGAGCCATTTCAACAACGTTGAACAGATTGATACAAAAACGCTTTGTGTCACTTTCCAATAGTGGAGGGAAAATACCGATCATGAACTCATTAATAAGTATATGTACTCAGGGGCGTCGCCACGGATTTTTGAGTGGGGGGGGGGGGGACGAAGTGCCGAATAAACCATCAGTACGGTTCGCGACAATGAGAAGGAAAATAAGTTTTTACCTTATAATTTTTACTTCGGAACGCATTTTTTTAGTTCTAACTACCAGCGTTAAAAAAAATATAACAGGTGATACTTATAGAGCTTAGCGCTTGTGCGAGGAACATACTTGTGATAATTTAACTGCTTTTACTGTTTTACTGTTTGATAAAGGCCTGTGGCCAAAATATTACGTGATCATAACGTTTTGATAACATTGGATTTGTCATATTTTCGAGGAAAAGGTCGTGATATTTCGTTTTTTAACTATAACTGGTGATATATGAAAAACAACAACTTCTTCGGAAATCTTCATGGTATATTGTTCAAACGACTCTATATTCAATAGGACCTGCCAGGCGATTCGCTCATCGCTGTTTGGGATACATATTCTAGTTATTCGTGTTACATAGAAGGCTATTTCATACTAATTATAAGAATTGGCAACCACCTGTCCGTCTGTCCGTTCGGATGCCATCCGATTGCTTAACCCGCGCACTGCAGGGGGTTGATTTCCGCCCTCCCCCCCCCCCCCCCCTCAGGTTTTTCAAAGATAGCGAAAAAACGGCGGCGCTGCGCGCCGCCGGGTTTCGCACACCTGTCATGACATCAATTGCGCACACTTTGAAGAAAAAAATAACCTAGGGTCATCTCAGGTCAGGTCACCAGACCAGGTCAAGTGACCCCACCTCCAAAAATGTTTGCAGTTGTGCCAAAGCCAGAGTTTTTCACCGATCAGTTTGAAACTTACAGGATGTCATGAGGGCATACGTACTTACAATTCGTTTATCTCGGAATTTTGGTATCGGTGACCTAAGGTCAGGTCAATTTCGCAACCTCCCCATAATAAGTCAATGGGAAATATACAAATGCTAAGGATATGCATGCTATTAGTCCAATTACTTCTGGATCATGTTATTATAGGATATTCTTGATGATCCAAGTGTAAGTTTTGTTCAGTGACCCCTATTGGGTCATTTAAGGTCATGCGAGGTCACCATCACTTTTTGTCAATAACTCCCGACATAATGAAGATAGAGAAGTAAAACAGACATCAATGTGTTTGTCTCGACAAGACACGTCTTCCCATATGCAACATACCCTACTTGGGTCACCACTTGACCTTGACCTGAGGTCAAAATTTTAAGTTAACTTAACGAGATCACCATGTATATCATTCAAAGCGCCTTAACAAGATAAACACAATGACGTAAACAGTTTCCGTTATCTTTATTACATAAAAAGTTAATAGCGAAAAACGATTTAGAAAAAAAAACGTAATTTTTTTCTTCTTTGACCTCTGGAGCCTCAAATGTTGACCTTAGATCAAATTTGAGGACACCTCAGCGATTGCAAATTGCACTGGCTGGCGTTTGCTTTTTCAGTTTGTTTCTAACTAGCATAGTTTCTGAGATATATGGGAATTTCTGGAGCGATGTCCTAAAACAGGAGAGAGAAAAAAACTGGAAAATTTGACCTTCGATGACCTCTGGTGACCTCAATTTTGGCCTGACCTAAAACAATACTGAATACTTTCGATAGAACATGTATCAAACTATCAAAAGCCGTTTTCCACTTCTCGCTACGTAGCGTAATTTTCGAGATCTCAGGGGGGGCGGAAATCACCCCCCCCCCCCCCTGCAGTTGGTGTTCGGCGCAAAGTCCCTACAGTGCGCGGGTTAATAACTTCGCGCACCTTGCAGTACAAATCGCAACATTTGGCATGTTAGTGGGAATGTATAGGGTCGCACTATCGTAGGCAAATTTTGCGTCGATCCATGATCACAATAGACTGCAATTCTAATTATTCTTAATATGCCGTGAATATCAGAACTTATATGCTCCTTCCGGCTGCCACTGGACTGGCTTTTTGCTTTCGGGAGACACTAGCTCGGTGGTCATGGGGGTCAGGGTCAGGGGTTTGATAGGTATTTAAGAGGTCGGTGGTGCGATACAAAGTCACTGGCGTTTTTTTCTATCTTCTTCATAAGCTCACCGCATCTCACTGTTCTGCATGCTGGCCGACCGGGGGTGCCCGTAACTGTACAGGAGGACGGATCGTCCCGGAACCGGTGACTGCCGCCGGCTCGTTGTGCGGGGTAGTCGTGTGCGGACGGCTGGCCGAAACGGATGCGGATGAAGTAGCTCATGTACTTGGAGTAATGGATGAAGTAGTTATCCGAAAACTACCTCGGTTTGTAAACTTTGAACGCATTTTGGCAGAACTTGAACGAAATGGATAGCATATTTAATTTGATAAATTTAGTCCGAAGCTTTTGAATGGATACATTTCCTAGGTCAAGACCCGGCCAGTTTGAGGAGTGAGAACCAGTTTGAATCTTTGATTACCGAGCGGAGCGAGGTCTTCCGTTAACTAGGGGGAAATCTGCGTATGAGCGGCCCGACCGTAGCCATGGTTTTCAGAAACATATTTCCTTGCAGCTATTCGGTCGAAGTGACTGAAAACTTGCACACAAAAACCGTTCATCTCGTAAAACTATCCGCCGGTGTTTCATTACAGCAAGCACAAAGTGTGCTTCAACAACAAATAGGGCACATTCACGCCATAATATGACCATTTTTCTGCTACTGAAATTCCATTTAATTCCTGTCAACTTCCTTCAAGAAAAGTAAAAATATCATCCTGATCCCTTCCATTCTTCCATTGCACTGATATTGTTCCAAATGCTTTTATGATATTGAAACCTGCAATATTTCCGAACACAGTATGGATTTATGTCTCCAAAACTGGGGGGATAATCCCCCCCCCCCCAGCCTGACGACAGGCTGGGGGGACGGTGCCCCCCCCCCCCCCACGGCGACGACCCGGATGTACCCATGACGTCACACTATTCGCTGCCTTGGCTGAATTGTATATAAGGCCTTGGAATGAATGGTGAATGAATGGATGAACTCGACATTCAATCATAGCAGAAGCCAATCTTGTGTACCAACTTTTAGCTGCCATATCACAATTGTATTTTCTACAAAGTAATTAAGTACCTACATCTGTAAGTACAAATAAAGGACTCAAGGATATATGGTTAAAAATTACATGTAATTTGAGCTAAGAATAAATTAAGTTTCATATCCTTTGGAACAAATTCAGCACACAAAAATCAAGCAAGTCTGCTTTCTTGGGGGGGACGTCCCCCCCTGATTTTTGAACTGGGGGAACGCGTCCCCCCCCCTGCCGCCGACGCCCATGTATGTACTTGATTTTTAATTTTTCCAAACTTCCAACTTTGAATTAGGGAATAATTTTATTTAATTCTTAAAATTTAGATCACATTATTTGAATACCACCAGTAAGGCGCCGTAGTTGGCGATGAACGAGCGAGCGCGAAGGAAATGTATGGGGGATTTCAACTCGATCGGGCGAGTAGTTTCTGAGATACAAAAAAAGGGTGCGCACGTGCGCACGTGCAGAGGCACCCACCATTGACTTGTGTGAAAGTGGGGGCTGAGAGATCCCTAACCACACACCAAATTTGAACACAATCGGCTCAGCCGTTCCAGAGATATAGAATAGGGGTGTGCACGTGCGCACGTGCAAAGCCACCCCTGACTTGTGGAAAGGCGGCGGCTGAGAGGTCCCTAACCACGCACCAAATTCGAACACAATCGGCTCAGTCGTTCCTGAGCTACAAAATAGGGGTGTGCACGTGCGCACGTGCAGAGACACCCACCCCTGACTTGTGGGGAAACTGGCCGATGAGAGGTCCCTAAAGCCCAGTTTAATTTTGTTTTAAGCGACTCAACTCTGACTCAAGGCGAGCCCCTATTTTTCTTAAGCGACTCGACTCTGACTCAAGTTGATTTGAGTCAGAGTTGAGTCAAATCTGACTCACCGACTCTGAGTCGAGCACAACCCTGCACTTATCATCATTTCGAGCGGCGGTCGGCCGGGGCGGCCGTACCTAATCGTTGAACTTTGCGCAGATATAACAGTAAATATTAGTCTGATTGCATTGTTTTCAGCGGAATTCGGTAGAGCATTTAATTTGTGACATATTATATATTACAAGTTTTGCAATCAACCGGTAAACAAAGAAACTAAGCGCGATCTAAGCTTCAGGCACGCGCGCACTAATGTTGTGTACGGCGGCCGGCCGGCCGCGTCCCCCGCCTTCTACGTCACAGCGACTCCGGGGTCGCAACTACTAAATAAGTGTTTGTCACCACTTTTTCGGCCGGCGTGTTCTACCTGGTTTATACAGCCTTGATCATGCCTTTAAGAAGTGAAGACCTAATTGTCAGTCTTGTCAAAATACCAGACTTCATGCTATTTTGGACATTGGTGGTGTAGGTAGACAATGCTGATGCAATAGGTCAAACCACTGACATCCGTATAATACCTAGACATCCATCTTGCGCCGGACGGCCGTTCCCACACTGTGTGGGGGCGCCACCAGCCCTGGGGGCAAAACAGTGTGGCGCGCCATAGGGACCAATGTATAAATGGCAAATTTGAACGGCGCCCTGACTGGGCTATGCTTGGAAAAAGTGGTGCAAAGTAGCATCATATTATTCGCTGGAGATTCTAGATTGAGCCCAAACGAATTATAAGGTTCCACCTGGTTATGGAATTTCTAGAGAGCAGCTGAAATGATCGGTTACCATTGCCTTATTTAGGGGGGCAACCACGTTATACTGTTTACCTTCCTTTGCAAATGCGATCTAGGCTTCATATACTTCATATGAAGTTATTCATCACATTTGCAACAGAAAGTGAACGGTATAACGTGGTTGTTACTGTTACACCCCATATAAGGTCATGGTAACCGATCATTTCAGCTGCTCTCCAGAAATTCCATGACCAGGTGGAATCTTATAATTCGTTTGGGCTCAATCTAGAATCTCCAGCGAATAATATGATGATACTTTGCACCACTTTTTCCAAGCGTAGCCCAGTCAGGACGCCATTCAGATGTCATTTATACATTGGTCCCTATGCAGCCTGCAATGTTTTGCCCCCCAGGACAGCTGACACCACCACACAACAGGCCGTCCGGCATGTGGGGCGCACAAGTTGGCTGTCTAGGTATTATATTGATGTCAGTGGGTAAAACACTGATACACTGCTAATGGCATGAAAAGGCGGTATTTTGACATGATTGGCATTAGGACCTTTACACCATCTGCTGAGTTTACAACCAAATTGGTTTATGTTGACATTGGCTTAAAGGGAGATAATGACCTTTTTCCACAAAAATGGAGTTAGCACCTGAAATCGATAGACGAGACCAAAATATATTGTAAATTCATCACATTTTGCATATAACAATTCCTACCGCAAGATATTTCAATTCATAGTTGATAAGCGCTCCATGCTTATAATCAGCAAGCACTCGGTAACGACATCAGTAAATTAGCCTCCCTACGCATTGTTATTTATCATAAAGGTATGCAATATGTTTCCTGCATTCTATCTTTTGCGAATATGTGCCAAACTTTTATGAACAATCAACAATCATTTTAAAAAAGTGCATTGAAATCGGCAGTTTAGGTAGGCCCCCATGGCAACCTATTTAGTGTCTGCGATTTGTTTATAAGTGCCCATTCAACAACGTTGAACAGATTGACACAAAAGCGCCAGATGTTGCGCTTTCCAATAGTGTAGGGAAAATACCGATCATAAATTTTCCCAAACTTCCAACTTTGAATTAGGGAATAATTGTATTTAATTCTTAAATTTAGATCACATCATTTTAATACCATAACGGTAGCCAAAGAAAGTGTTGCTAACAAAATCAAAAGGTGATTATCTCCCTTTAACACCATCTAAAAAATTTGTGAAATGAATTAATTTGGATAATATGAATGGAATTGGTGGGGTAGGAACTAGGAAGCTCAATATAAATAATTGTATTTGTGCAAATCTGTGATATTCTTTTCACTTTGTTCATGTTGATGTTAGTTGGAGCAGTATTTTCCCACAATGGGCAGTCATCACTGTGTTATGCTGGCTTATGGAATGTCTTATGATCATAGACTTCTTTAGATTTATATCAACCAACCAATTAATTATCACTTATTTTCACTCTTAGATGCATGCAGATTTCATATCCATCATTGCTTTCAAGCTGATATGAGAGAGAGGTATATATTTATCTACGTACTCAGAACACACACATACACATATATATATATATATATATATATTTGTTTTGGTACACACACAGTTTATTCTACGACACAGCCCACTGGCGCCTACGACACAGCCCTCTACCCAGCCCACTGGTGCGCCCTCTACAATCTCGCCACCGACCGGGGCGCCACCTACGCCTCCCCCGATCCACCAGCACACCGGCGCAATCCTTGGGTGGAGGAAGACGGGCCCGCCGTCTGCGCCCTGTCAATACTACTATATGCAGCAATACTACCATATATGAATAGCAGAAGGGTACTGATAATATGGTATCATAGTCCATACTGGCTTCCAAAAGTCATGATCAAATGTCATTAGAAAATGTGTGTTGTCAGTACTTAATCTAATAACAACCCACATAACACAGATGCATGGTAATCGCATGGTAACCATGTGGGCTAGCCTACCTTTCCACATGGTGCCCACATGGTTTTGTAATATGTTTCTGCATGGTTACCATATGGACTAGCACAAGGATTTCTAACCTTTAACCCACAAAGGGCCCACATGTAGCCCATATCATTTGCATATGGACATGTACCCACCTAAGCCCATATGGAGTCCAGGGGCGGCGAACAGCGGCAGGGGGAACAGCTGCCCCCCCTCAATAAGTTTTTTTTGGGGGGACATATATGCCTCCCCCCCCCCAGAAGTTTGTAAGAGGGGCCTTCCGGATTTTTCCCTTTTTTTGGCCGATACAGATTGCCTGAGGGACCTGAATGTACTCTCGATCAGCCTGAGGGGCTCTTGGTCGGTCCTCGGTCGTCCTGAGGGAGTCCTCAGTCGATATTAGATAGCCTTCGTCCGGTTTGAGGGGGCCCTCAGTCCAGGTGGCAGGGGGTCCCTCAGTCCTAAGACGCTACAGGACCCCTGGAGATTGCTTTCCCCCCCCCCCCGTCCGAAAATACAATCCGCCGCCAATGCTGGAGCCCATACTGATTATGTGCAATGCTCATTCAACTGCCCATGTGAGCCCCCAAGTGAGCCCCCATGTGAGCCCCCAAGTGAGCCCCCAAGTGAGCCCCCATGTGAGCCCCCATGTGAGCCCCCCAAGTGGTAACCACATGGGTGTGTTATGTGGGAATGGGACATTTATTAGATATTAATCACGAGCCACCTCCTTATTTTGTTGCTCCTTTTGTTCCGAATGGCTGGGCGTCTCTATTTCAGTTGTTTACAGTGAATGTACTCTTTCAGCTCTCCTGACCTGCCATTGTAGCAGCAGGGCACCGGGATGGCATTGCCCACTCCATTGCGAGCCCAGGTGCTGAACCTGTACCGTCAGATCCTGCGTACCGCCCGCACATGGGAGGCGGCCGACCCCGCCGAAACGACCGAGCAGCGTCAGTACATCCGCACCGAGGCCTCGGAGCTGTTCCGACGGCACGCGGCCGAGACGGCCCCGGCGCGCGTGCGGCAGTACCTGGCTGAGGCGGAGAGCAGGCTGGAGATGACTCTGCACTACAGAACACCGTACCCGCGGCCCGTCAACCTGCCCCCGGGCGCGCTGACGCCGCGCGACGGCCGGCCGCTGGGTCGGGCACAGATCCGTAACCGCGCCCGGAGCCGGCCCGTGTACACCCGGTCGGAGGACGAGCAGAGCGGGCTGGATCGGTGACCGGCGCGGCAGGCAGCGGGGGTGTGCCGTGTAGGACAGGCTGTGTGGGAACTGATTCTGCCGGTCCGCCTGGGAGGCTGGTGGCGGTGAAGCATCGGACCGGATTAGCAGTGTGTGTCGTGTGAGAATGTCTTGTAATGTGTAAGATGTAATGTGAGCGTTGGACTCAGTAGTGATCGGAACTACTCGGTGCAATTAGTCCACATGTTTGCGCCGAGGTGTCGGAGCTGATCTGACCCAGAACGACTCTCTGGTCTGTACTGTGATTTATACATGTTTTGATGGCTGGCTCTATATGAAATGTTCTCATAAGTCAGAGGAGTACAGTCCACACAGCTGTATTGTTTGAAGTGTGCCAACGCTGAAATATAAGATACCAGAAAGTGTATGCAGTATATGTTATGCATCAGAAATGATAACGCCCTCTTTTATTATATCGAGTATAAATAACTGGTGCATTTTAGTTGTATCGTGTGAATATTTGTGGCACTGGGCTAGATTTGTCTCAAGGTTGGCGCCGAAATAACATTAATTTTCCCATTTTCCAAATGTGTATAAAAGCAATTGCGAATTTGGTGTCGTCAGTCATGCAGCGAAATTTGCAAGTATAGCTGGATAGCTGGATTTTAGTAAGGATAGCTGGATTTTGACTGCTGCAAAGGTAATGTTTACGACTGTACGTCGACCGTTTGGGGGAGGGGGGGGGGGCAAATAATAGTTTCAGGACATTTGGGTGGGGGCAGAGGCGGTCGCAGAGGGGGGCATCCGGGCCATGCCCCCCCCCCCCTAAGGCTAATAAGGGGGAGCAATATATTTATCGGGACCAGGTGGGCCAGAAGGGCCCGCCTGGGCTCCAGGTCAGAATGGTCCCTCAAGAGGTTAGAGAGTAGGCCAACTGGATGCCAGAATGGCCCCTGGGGGCTAAAGTGAGTCCTCGAGGCCGACGTGGGCCCTCTGGAGGTCGGAGGGGGCCCAATAGTATCCCGAAGCCCCATTGAAGGCCGGAGAGGGCCCCCTGAAGGCCAAAAGGGCCCTCGGAAAGCCAGAGTGGGCTCTACAGGTCAGAATGAGTCCTCTGGAGTTAAGAGTAGGCCCTCTGGAAGCCAGAGGGGCCCACTGGAGGCCAGAGTTGGCCCACTGGAGGCCAGAGTTGGCCCTCTATAGGCAGGAGTGGGCCCTCAGAAGGCCAGAGTGGGTCCTCTGGAGGGCAGAGTGGGTCCTCTGGAGGGCAGAGTGGGTCCTCTGGAGGGCAGAGTGGGTCCTCTGGAGGACAGAGTGGACCTCTGGAAGGCCCTATGGAGATCAGAGGGCCCTCCGGAGGGCAGAGTTAGTCCTCTGGAGGCAGGAGTGGGCCCTCTGGAGGTGGAGACCACATGGGGCCCTCTGGAGGTGGAGACCACATGGGGCCCTCTGAAGGTGGAGACCACATGGGGCCCTCTGGAGGTGGAGACCACATGGGGCCCTCTGGAGGTGGAGACCACATGGGGCCCTCTGGAGGTGGAGACCACATGGGGCCCTCTGGAGGTGGAGACCACATGGGGCCCTCTGGAGGTGGAGACCACATGGGGCCCTCTGGAGGTGGAGACCACATGGGGCCCTCTGGAGGCTGAAGTGGGCCGTTTGAAAGTGAGAATGGCCGTCGTGAAGCCAGAGGGGATCCTCTGGAGGTACAAATGGACCCTCTGAAGGCGAATGGCTACACTCTGGCCCTCTGAAGGACAGAGTGTGCCCTCTGAAGGACAGAGTGGGCCCTCTGGATGCCTGAGAGGGCCCTCTGGAGGTCGTAGAGGGCCCTCTGAAAGCCAAAGGAGACCTAGGAAGGCCAAGGGGGCCTCTGGAGGCCAAAGGGGCCCTCCGAAAGCCAGAGTGGATCCTCAGGTCAGAATGGGTCTCTGTCAGAGTGGGCTCTCTGGAAGCCATGAGAGGGCCCACTGGAGGTCAGAGTTGGCGCTCTGGAGGCAAAAGTGGGCCCTCTGGAAGCCAGAGTGGACCCTTTGGAGGACGGATTGGGCCCTTTGTAAGCCAGGGGCCCTCTGGAGGTCAGAATTGGGCCTCTGAAGACTGAAGTGGGCCCTCTGAAGGTGGAGGCAGCAGTGGGTCCTCTGAAGGTGGAGGCAGCTGTGTGCCCTCTGAAGGTGGAGCCAGCTGTGGGCCCTCTGAAGGTGGAGGCAACAGTGGGCCCTCTGAAGGTGGAGGCAGCAGTGGGCCCTCTGAAGGTGGAGACAGCAGTGGGCCCTCTGAAGGTGGATGCAGCAGTGGGCCCTCCGAAGGTGGATGCAGCAGTGCGCCCTCTGAAGGTAGAGGCCGGAGTGTGCCCTCTGGAGGTCAGAGAAGGCCCTCTGGAGGCCGCATGGGTCCCTCTGGAAGCTGGAGGGGCCCTCTGGAAGCTGGAGGGGCCCTCTGGAGGTCACCGTCAGCATGGACCCTCTGCAAGCGAGAGTGGCCGTCGTGAAGCCAGAGGGGCCCTCTGGAGGTCAGAGTTGGTCTTATGGAGACAGGAGTGAACCCTTTGGAGGTGGAAGCCAGAAAGCGCTCTCTGAAGGTCAGAGTGGGCCATCTGAAGGTCAGAGTGGGCCCCCAGGAAGCCAGAGCAGTTCCACTAGTATCCAGATGGGCCCTCTGGAAGCCAGAGGCCCTCTGGAGCCAGAGTGGGTCCTCCAGAGGTCGTCAGAGTGGGCCCTCTGGAGGTCACAGTGGCCCTATGGAGGCCAGATGGGCCCTATGGAGGCCAGATGGGCCCTATGGAGGCCAGACGGGCCTTATGGAGGACAGATGGGCCCTATGGAGGCCATATGGGCCCTATGGAGGCCAGATGGGCCCTATGGAGGCCAGATGGGCCCTATGGAGGCCAGATGGGCCCTATGGAGGCCAGATGGGCCCTATGGAGGCCAGATGGGCCCTATGGATGTCAGAGTGGGCCCTCGAGAGGCAGGAGTGGGCCTCATGAGGTCAGTGTGGGCTCCCTGGAGGCCACATGGGGCCCGCTGGAAGCCAGAGATGGAGCTGTGGAGGTTAGAGTGGGCGGGAGGTCAGAGTGGGCCCTCTGGAGATCAGAGCGGGGCCTATGGAGGTCAGATGGGCCCAATGTAGTTCAAAGTGGGCTCTCTGAAAAAATACCCTCTCAAACCAGCTGTAGTCCCTGTCGCCGCTTGACGACCCTTGCAGGCCGACCGAGGGCCCTTTTAAGCCTAGAAAGGGATTCGCAGACCGTCATAAGGCTCTTAAAGGGAAATAATGACCTTTTTCCACTAAAATGGAGTTAGCACTTGAAATCGCCAGACGAGATCAAAATATATTGTAAATTCATCACATTTTGCATGAAAACTTTCCTACCGAAAGATATTTCAAGTTAAAGTTGATAAGCGTTCCACACTTTTAACGACCGGTACTTGCACTACTTCTGACCTTTTGTCAAGTACTTTTGGTCCTCATCAAACTGCGGGCTTTTCCCGTATTGTTTTTTTACGCAATGGAGTGGAAAATATATTGTGCGTTCTGCTTGTTGTGATTATATGCTCGGCGATCTTCTAAAACTAACAGCGATTGGAAAAAGTGGCAATAAAATCGGAAGCTCATCGATGCACATCAACGCGGCATAGTTAGTGGTTGCGACCCTCAATTTTTGAAAATCGATTCATTTGTTTTCAACATTAGGAGTTGTGTATAGTTTGTCTGTGGCTGTATATAACACTATGCTTTATTTTATCATGAAAAATAATAATTTTTCCCCAAAAAAACTAACGAACAATAACACAAAACTGGCAATTAAATCAGAAGCTCATCGATGCACATCGACGGCGACCTATTTAGCGTCGGCGATTTGTTTACAAAGTCATTGTCATGCTTCTCGGCGCACTTAACCATCTCGGCGCACTTGGCGAGTTGTTCCTGATTAGTATACCCAAGTCCCGTAGCAGGCTTTGTTAATGACGTCACTGGTGCCATTCTTGTGTAGCATTGCAAAATATATCTGATTTCGAGTTGAAAGCTAATTAAAGACTTATTCAAATTATTGTTTTTAAGTTTGAATTTTCTTGCTAATCATTATTAAAGGTATTTTATCACTGTATTTCATAGTAGTTGACACTTCAGAAACTTGTGACGTAATAATATTGTATCCAATATGCATTTCCCTCACCTTTTGCTATTGTGGCGCAGTGCCGAGTGCTTTGCGAATACTAGCTTGCCTGGGGTTCAATTCATTCCGCTCTTATTTTATTCGAGTTGGTATAGTTTGCATGTTGTTGTTATTCATGACTTATACTGATAGTCAGTCGTGCATCACGGATGCTTCACGGATTGCTTCACGGATCAGAGCGCTGCTCGAACGCACGCTAGTAGCGCTTTCGTTCTCCATGGCAACCAGGCGTGAGCCAATGAAAAGCCAGAACGTATTCCCTTTCTGGCTTTTGATTGGCTGACGCCTGGTTGCCATGGAGAACGAAAGCGCTACTAGCGGGTGTCCGAGCAGCGCTCAGTTTGATCGGAAATGTCACAGAGCCTCCACAAATGCCGCACTCGATGTTAACAATGGTAGGGAAGGACGAATTTGTCAATGACCTTCATGAAGTACACAAGGTACTTGTTTTGTATTTTTTCCAAACTTACAACTTTGAATTTGGGAATAATTTTATTTAATTCTTAAATTTAAATAAAATAATTTTAAAAACATAACGGTAGCCTAAGAAATTGTTGCTAACAAAATCAAAAGGTCATTATTTCCCTTTGAAGGGAAATAATGACCTTTTGATTTTGTTAGCAACAATTTCTTAGGCTACCGCTATGGTTTTAAAATTATTTTATTTAAATTTAAGAATTAAATAAAATTATTCCCAAATTCGAAGTTGTAAGTTTGGGAAAAGTACAAAACAAGTACCTTGTGTACTTCATGAAGGTCATTGACAAATTCGCCCTTCCCTACCATTGTTTACATCCATTGCGGCATTTTTGGAGGCTCTGTGATATTTCCGATCAAACTGAGCGCTGCTCGGACACACGCTAGTAGCACTTTCGTTCTCCATGGCAACCAGGCGTCAGCCAATCAAAAGCCAGAAAGGGAATACGTTCTGGCTTTTCATTGGCTCACGCCTGGTTGCCATGGAGAACGAAAGCGCAACTAGCAACAACTCGCCACAATGGTTAAGTGCGCCGAGAAGCATGACAATGCTTTGTAAACAAATCGCCGACGCTAAATAGGTCGCCGTCGATGTGCATCGATGAGCTTTCGATTTAATTGCCAGTTTTGTGTTATTGTTTGTTAGTTTTTTGGGGAAAAATTATTATTTTTCATGATAATATAAAGCATAGTGTTATATACAGCCACAGACAAATTATACAATACTCCTAATGTTGAAAACAAATGAATTTATTTTCAAAAATTGAGGGTCGCAACCACTAACTATGCCGCCGTTGATGTGCATCGATGAGCTTCCGATTTTATTGCCACTTTTTCCAATCGCTGTTAGTTTTAGAAGACCGCCGGGCATATAATCACAACAAGCAGAACGCACAATATATTTTCCACTCCATTGCGTAAAAAACAATACGGGAAAAGCCCGCAGTTTGATGAGGACCAAAAGTACTTGCAAGTACCGGCCGTTAAAAGTGTGGAACGCTTATCAACTTTAACTTGAAATATTTTTCGGTAGGAAAGTTTTCATGCAAAATGTGATGAATTTACAATATATTTTGGTCTCGTCTGGCGATTTCAAGTGCTAACTCCATTTTTGTGGAAAAAGGTCATTATTTCCCTTTAAAGGAAATAGTTCACCTTCGGGGAATTTTTCAGAACACGATTTTATGATATTTTTTAATACAGTTTCTTTTTTTCTTAAAAAAAATGGTCATACATCGCGCCAATTCAGGACAGAAGGTCGCAAATTATTAATGTTATGATGTGCGTTATTGGTCTGCGCATGCTCAGACCAGTGCTGGCACTCTCAGACGGTACGGTATATCATATATGCG
>JAXIVJ010019344.1:10000-19938 GCA_036785665.1 Chirona hameri | reverse complement strand
CGAAAAGACATGATGTGGGGTGGGTGATATATATAATACAAAGAGGGCTTACTCTACAGGAAAAAATAAATCGGATCTTTCGGGTATATTGTAGCACCCTGACGAAGGGTGTTACAATATACCCGAAAGCTCCGCTTTTAATATTTTGTATTGTGGAGTAAGTCCTCTTTATATGTAATCTTTATCTGGGATCTTTACGTGCTTTGACCCTTCCGGTCTCACCAGAAACTCCTCTAACCTTCCAAGAAGCCGCTCTTGTGTATCAAGGGGCCCATTCGGCTGTTCAGAGGTCCTTCCGACCTGGCCAGGGACTACACTGGCTGCTTTGTCGCCCTGCCGACATGCTCAAGGGCAGGGGCGGCGGATTGCGGGGCGCAGGATACCCAAAATCCCCCATCTCTTTTGAACGTCCAAGGGGCCCTCTGGTCTTTCAGAGAGGGCCCTGGTGGCCCTAAAGGGCCTTTGAAGTCCTCTAAACTCTCTAAAGACCACGCTTCGTGTAGTAAAGAGCCTATGATACCGCGCTTCGCGCGGTCTCGTCGGCCATTTTCGGCGCGCGCAGCGCGCCGAAAAGGGTCCTCCTGGCCTCCAGGGGGGGGGGGGGGGGGCGGCCGCCCCCGCCGCCCTCCCCTTGGCTACGTGCCTGCCCTCTCAGGCGGCCAGAGGACCCTCTCTCAGGCGGCCACAGCGCCCCCTCTCAGGCGGCCAGATCGCCCCTCGCAGGTGACCAGAGCGCCCCCTCTCAGGCGGCCCGAGCGCCCTTTCTCAGGCGGCCAGAGCGCCCCTTCTCAGGTGGCCAGAGCGCCCCCTCTCAGGTGACCAGAGCGCCCCTCTCAGGCCAGCAGCCCCTGTCAAACACAAAGCGCCCTTCGGTTGAGTTGGGGGGGGGGGGGGAGGGGGCACCCTTCCCCCTCCCTCTTCCGCCGCCACTGCCAGAGCACCCCCTCAGGCTGCCAGAGCGTCTCTCAGGTGGCCAGAGCCCCCCTCATGCGGCCAGAGCGCCCCTTCAGGAAGCCAGAGCGCCCCCTCAGGCAGCCAGAGCGCCCCCTCAAGCGGCAAGAGCGCCCCCCTCACGCGGCCAGTGCCCTCCCAGGCTGCCAGAGCGTCCCTCAGGCAGCCAGAGCGCCCCCTCAGGCAGCCAGAGCGCCCAGTCAGGCGGCCAGAGCGCCCCCTCAGGCGGCCAGAGCGCCCTTCAGGTGGCCAGAGCGCCCCTCAGGCAGCCAGAGCGCCCCCTCAGGCGGCCAGAGCGCCCCCTCAGGCGGCCAGAACGCCCCCTCAGGCGGCCAGAGCGCCCCCTCAGGCCGCCAGAGCGCCCCCACATGCGGCCAGAGCGCCCCCTCAGGCGGCCAGAACGCCCGCTCAGGCGGCCAGAGCGCCCCCTCAGGCAGCCAGAGCGCCCCCCTCACGCGGCCAGTGCCCTCCCAGGCTGCCAGAGCGTCCCTCAGGCAGCCAGAGCGCCCCTCAGGCAGCCAGAGCGCCCAGTCAGGCGGCCAGAGCGCCCCCTCAGGCGGCCAGAGCGCCCCTTCAGGTGGCCAGAGCGCCCCTCAGGCGGCCAGAGCGCCCCCTCAGGCAGCTAGAGCGCCCCCTCAGGCGGCCAGAACGCCCCCTCAGGCGGCCAGAGCGCCCCCTCAGGCGGCCAGAGCGCCGCCTCAGGCGGGCAGAGCGCCCCCTCAGGCGGCCAGAAACGCCCGCTCAGGCGGCCAGAGCGCCCTCTCAGGCAGCCAGAGCGCCCCGTCAGGCGGCCAGAGCGCCCCCTCAGGCGGCCAGAGCGCCCCTTCAGGCGGCCAGAGCGCCCCCTCAAGTAGCCAGAGCGCCCCTGCCAAACACAAAGCGCCCCTCGGCTGATTTTGTTTTTGTTGGGGAGGGGGGGGGGGGGCAACTGCGCCGCGAAGCCAAAATTTGAGGTTTTTAGCGGGCTGGAGAACTACTTTTTAACCAGGATGCAGGGTCGAAACGAGGAAATATGTCTGGAGAAAAAGGTGGGGCAGAAGTCATGTTGCCCCGCCCCCATTTAACCCTATTAGTGGCAGGAGGGGGCAGATTCTGCCCACCCCTCAGGTTTTTTTTCGCAGATATCTCCCAAACGGCTAGGAGCAGACCCATGCAATTTTGGGACTTTTCCTACAATTGAATTCCACATATGGAGTCAAAATGTAGAGTTCCTAACCTTAACAGAGGCGGTTCCAGGGCCTGGTTTTTTGATTTTTTTCGGCGACATTTGGCGATAATACGGAGATGCGAACTTCACGGCGTCTTCCTAACTACCTGAAGTATAAAGGAGTTACATAGGTTTACGGTGATTGAAGCAAGTGCACATAAGTTGATTTTAGTGAACTATAATACATATTGCACGGCAGAGGCGGTCTCAGGGACTTGACAAGGGGAGGTTTACAGGAAGTTATCTTTATAGATTTTACCTCCCTTTTTCGCTAACCTGGCACCACCTATGGATGCAAATATGCTTTATAACTGTTGTGTCCGATGTCACAATAGCGCACTATTTCATTTATTGAAAATTAGAAGACAAAATATGGTTTTATAAGGCATTTATTTTACCCCCAAATTTAGTGACCTGAAAACGCCTATGATTTTTGCATTTTAAAAAGTCACCACCATATATCAATGCCCAATTCAATATCTATCGATCCCCATTAGTTGCGTTAAAATCGGTTGATAAACATGACAGCTGTGTTGGATCACAAATACCTCTAATATTTGTAGTTTTTGCCCCCCCCCCCCCCCCCCCCCCTGTTGCCTCCCTATCACACATTTCGATTTATTTTCATTTTTCAGAAATGTAGATATTGTTGAGGGAAATCAAACGCCGTTTGATTTAGTAAAATCGGACGGGTAGATCTCGAGATCTCCGGGGGCGGAATCCGCCCCCCCCCCCCTGCCACTAATAGGGGTAGCCAGGAGCCTGCACTAATAGGGGTAGCCAGGAGCCTGCCACTAATAGGGTTACGGCCAAAGGTGTGGCCATGGCCCTCATGCCTCCCCCTGCGGCCGCCAGTGTGTACAGTCTATATTAGGCCCTTTTGTACTGGAAAAGAACAGTGATTGATTTGCGCCGCGTATCGGCGAGGTATTTTTTGCTTAATTTGGATTCTGGATTACTAGGCCCTCAAAAATTCGATAGGTCTATATGGTACGACAACCATGCCAATACGACAACCATGTCAGATCGCACAAGAAAAATACGACCCCCTCCGATTTTGATAAAAATTGGTACACATGTGCCTCATGTGCCTCCGATTTTGATAAAAATTGGTACACATGACTGAGTGATGCAATTAAGCAAATGTCAAGTGAAAGAAACATGCACACCAACTTTTAGGTCCGGTTGACCTCTAAGATCAGATTTAGAGGTCATCAAAAGTTACGATTTTTGCGTACTGTGCATCAATCAAACACTTATATCTTCTGTGTTAACCCTCGCCCTACAGGGGGTCCTAAAACTACCCCCCCCCCCCCCCCCCTGAGGTTATTCTTGCATAACTTTTTAGACATGTGGCGCATCTTGCCGACATTTTTAGTAGCTAAGTTTACAACAATTATACGTATGCTGTATACAATTTAATTGAAATTAGTTGATAAATTTGGGAAATAATGATGTTTTGATGACATGTAGGTGGAAAAACGACAAATGTTTGCAAAATAGTAGAAAACAGAGTTTTGAAGCAAATTGCAAATGCAATTAAGCAAATATATAAAATGTAATTTTATTTAAAATGGTAATCTCGGATTTTCAAAATGTTGGGTTTTCACACCCAAAATTATCAAAAACTGTTTTTTTTTTGGAAACATCACCACAAAATCAAAATTTTCAAAGATGTTAAAAAAAACGGAATATGTGTCAGATAACTGAGTATGGACAATACTCAAACCAAATTTCAAAGAAATATCTCTATTCTTGACTGAGTGATGGCTCCCTAAGTGTTAGAAATTCATGACGTCATTTTTTTAATAACTTTTTTGACTTTTTTTGACCAAATACGAATAAATAATTACCTTTTCTGTATTTCTGAGACAAAACTGGGCTAGGAACATGCCTTTTTATTTACATTTATCAATTTCTCATTTTGAGGTTTTCTGACAGCAAATCGCTGTTCTGGACGTGGTCGATCGAGGTCATTCACTTGACCTAGAAGGTCACTCGTCGACCCGAAACCTAAAATTACATACAGTTATATTCCAAACATGACAGCCAACATGTTGGTTCTTACCGCGTTGCTCTATGTTGCTTGGTTTGGAAGTTAACAGGAGGTCGTTTTAGGACCCCCCGTAGGTCGAAGGTGAAAAAGCTCCCGTAGGGCGAGGGTTAATGGACTTAGCGGAATCAAACTTTTATCGAATGCTCTACAGGGTTTCACCATTTGGAAAAAGTCGAAAAAAATCACGTGACCTTTGACCTTACAAGGTCAAAGTCGTAAATGTATTTTTTGTATTATTGCTTTCTCGTAAAAAGGTCAAACTTGGTACAAAGAATGAACTCGACATCGTCTAGGAATGAGCAGAAAAAAGGGCGGAGACTTTTCAACTGTTTGAGATACCGCTCTTTGAGTATAGCAAGGTAGTGAAACAGACAAATGCCCCGAGGCTATTGCCATGTTGCTTGCGATAATACGGGTTTCTCAGGCCTGATTGACGTGAAATTTAGTGGGTAGCTTCCATTTGATGTGAGCATTCGGTTTCCGAGTTTTCAGAACGATCTGACCTCACATGACCTCAAATGACCTCACATGACCTCACATGATCTCACATGACCTCACATGACCTTGTAATAGTGTATGACCCACAAATGCGTTTTACCGATGCTAGGAACTGCTCTTAAATCACTTTACGTTATTGTGATTCATTTTCACCATCCCAATTTCAAGGTTATGTTGCCCCCCCCCCCCCCACCACCACCACCACCACCAACCATGTGTCTACTGTTACCGACACCGCTACTACTGTCTCAATACCACCAGCACCATGAGCCGGGATAGGTACCATGAGCTGGGAGTCGGCCATCCTCTTCCCTGTGCCGCGCTCGCGACCATTGTCGTCTTCTCGTTATCGCATGACGACTACTAGCCACCCGATACCCCAAGGATGCAGTGTTCCATCTTGGGTCTACCGCCTCTAAAATCTCACATTACATCAAACGGGCCTCCGAGAACAGTTACACAAAGATTGCCGGCGGTCAGCATTGCCGGCATTAAGGGGCGGTTTATAAATAACGCTACGCAGAGGGTTGGTGGTGGTGGCGGGGGGGGGGCGAATCTTGAAATGGGGAGGGTGAAAATGAATCACAATAGCGTAACGTAATTTAACCCTATTTGTAACAGGGGGGGGGGGGGGGCAGATTCCGCCCCCCCCCCCCTCTCATGTTTTTCGCAGATATTTCCAGAATGGCTGGGAGAAGGCCCATGAAATTCTGGGACTTTTCATAGAATTAAACTCCGCATTTGGAGTCAAAATTTTGAGTTCTTAACTTGAACAGAGGCAGTTCCAGGGCACAGTTGTGGGTGGGTTCGGAGGCGACATTGGCGAAAATACGGAAATGCGATCTTCACGGTTTCTTCCTAACTGCATCAAGTATGAAGGAGTTACATCGGCTTACCGTGATTGCAACAAGTGCAAATTAGATGATGTTAATGAAATATCATACAAAATTGCATGGCAGAGGCGGTTTCAGGGGCTTGAAAGGGGGGGGGGGTTCCAGGAAGTATTCAATGCTTGGCGGGAAGCCAATAGAGCAATGTAGGGGGCATTTATAGCTATCAAGATGTAAAAGATAGCTTCTGCTTCCATTATTTGCATAATTTATTACATATAGAGTTTCAGGGGCGTGTTCAGGAACATGAAAAGGGGGGTGACTGGCATGGTGATGACGATATGCCAGCGATAACGGCGCAATATACGTTTAGCTTATAATAATATATGCACATATAAGACCAGAAAAGGGAATAAAGTCATTTTTTGCAGAGGCGCGCTCAGGAATGGAAGAAAGGGGGCCATATTATTGCAAGGAAACTAAGAGGCATGGGCGTACAATGACATAACATACTGCAGTTTTCGGATGAAACACGCACCACAGGCTACTCTACGAACGATTATAAGATAATAGGCGAGTCCAGGTAGGGTAAAAAAGGGGGTAAGCAATGTTAATTGAAGTTGTAAGTGAAATAGTCACTGTTGACTAGTTAGTATTATAATAGCGGATAATATACTTATCAAAAGGTCTTGCGCCACCCTAGTTTGGATCCTGGATACGCCTATGATGAAGTACAACATGCAAAAAGGAACTATCTATGATCAGTAACATATGTATAGTGCTGGGTAGCAACTTGTCTGCGGTTAATATTTTTCCCAACTTTACCCCCCTTTTTCACTAACCTGGTACCGCCTATGGCAAAAAATATGATTTATAACTGTTTTTCTAATGTCTCAATCACATACCATTTCATTTATCAAAAAAACAACATAAAAAATGGTTTTATTACGCATTTACTTCACCCCCATATTGAGTGACCTGCACACGCCTATGATTTTTGAATTTTCAAACGTCACCGTCATATATCAATTTCCGATTCAATCTCTATCGATTCGTATTAGTTGTGTTAAAATCGGTCGGTAAACATGAAAGCTATGTTGGATCAAAAATACCACTAAAATTTGTAGTTTTTGCCCCCCCTGTTGCCCCCCTATCCCAAATTTATATATTTTTTTTATAAATGTAGATCGTGTTGAGGGGAACCAAACACCGTTTCATTTTTGAAAATCGGACGGGTAGATCTCGAGATCTCCGGGGGGGAGCGGAATCCGCCCCCCTGTTACAAATAGGGGTAGCCAGGAGCCTGTTACAAATAGGGTTAAGAGCGGTTCCTAGCATTGGTAATACGTATTTGTGGGTCATACAGTATGACAAGGTCATGTGAGGTCATGCGAGGTCAGATCGATGTGAAAACTCAACAACTGAATGCACACATCAAATGGAAGCTACCCACAAAATTTCACGTCAATCGGGCCAGAGAAACCCAACAGTATCGCAAGCAACATGAAAATAGCCTCGGGCATTTGTCTGTATCACTACCTTGCCATGCTCAAAGGGCGGTATCTCAAAAAGTTAAAAAGTCTCCGCCCCTTTTTTCTGCACATTCCTAGAGGATGTCGAGTTCATTCCTTGTACCAAGTTTGGCCTTTTTACGAGGAGGCAATAATACAAAAATACATTTTACGACTTTGACCTTGTACGGTCAAAGGTCACGTGTTTTTTTCGACTTTTTCCGAATGGTGAAACCCTGTAGAGTATTCGATAAAAGTTTGATTCCGCTAAGTCCATTAACACAAGATATAAGCGTTTGATTGATACAAAGTACGCACAAAATCGTGACCTTTTATGACCTCTAAATCTGACCTTAGGTCACCCGGACCTAAAAGTTGGTGTGCATGTTTATTTCACATGACACTACACGTGTACAAATTTTGATCAAAATCGGAGGGGGTCGGGTACGAAACCCCTCTTTTTTGTGCGATTTGACATAGAATGCACCATATGTATCAGCCCAAGGGCACCAATGCAGCCACTCAATGAGATTGTTCCAGCGCAAAAATAAAAGGAATTTCGCCGCAGTGGCACACAAATGTGATATTTTTAGACTTTTGTTCTCAGAAAATTATAACAGCTTGGTTGCAGTTGCCTACCAGTTTCAAATACGTTTGATGGATTTCTAGCCATGACCCACATTATAAAAAAACAGACCAAACGGCGGCCACTATGGGTTCGTTCGCCAAAAAAACGATAGTCATCGTGACATCGATGATTTATCAGGACGCACGTATGTGGGTAATACCTATGCGCCGCGAAGCGGCGCGTTTTTTCTCTTAATTTTGCACCGTCATTTAAAGTGCCGCGTATGGTGCTAAAATATATCATTTGTACAGTAAAGGGCGGCCCCAGACAGCTGATGAAGAATTGACCAAGAGGGAAGTCGAGGTTCGTGACCATAGAGGGGAGGGAGGGTTGGAAGCCGTTTTTTACAAGTAGTAAATCGTATGCTTGCAATAAGCTATTATTGCGCCGCGAAGCGGCGCCTAAATTCGAGGTTTTGAGTGGGTGGTTGGATAACTAATTTTTCCTATTGGAACCAGCAGGCAGGGTCAAAACGAGAAAATATGTCTGAAGCAAAAGGTTGTGTCAAAAACATGTTGCCCCCCCCCCCATTTAAGGCCAAAGGCGATGCCATGACCTCCCCCTGCGGCCGCCAGTATGTACGTACAGTCTATATTAGTCCCTTTTGTACTGGAAAAGAACACTGATTGATTTGCGCCGCGAATTTTTTGCTTTAATTTTGTTTTTGTCTGGATAATTAGGCCCTAAACAAATAGAAAGGTTCTATAGTCTATATGTATCAGCCCAAGGGGGGCCCTCAGGGCCCCTCGAGTCCGATTATCTGTTGCCTCTGGTATAAAGGCGCGTTGGTGCCCCTTCATAACCCAAGGGAAGGGAGGCATGAAGGGGCATTTTTTTTGCATAATTGGCAATTCTAATTTAGCATCATTTCGCGAAATAAAAAAAAATCCAGCGACCAATGCTTGTGATTTCATGGCTGCACTAGGCCATTGTTTCCCCCTCTTGGATTCAAGGATGTCTCCCCTCGCCCCACAGTGCCGCCTACCGGCACGTGGTGCCCCTGGTACACCGGCGCCGTCGTGGCCCTGGCACGCCGGCGTGGTGGTGCCGCAGGACAACTATATACCAAGAGTGCCATTTTTTTACTATCTATTTATATAGTATTTATTATAGTATTTATTATCACCATCACGAAAATAAACGTTGTTGTTTTTAAAAGAAACTGTCATTGCGCTGGTGCCCCTGGTAGGCCGGTGGGAGGGAGGGGGTGGTCATGACCCCGTGACCCCCTCCCCTGGCTCCGCCACTGGTCATTTGGTGTGGAGATCCTGATTCAGGGATCCATGCACAATGCATATGATTGAACTCACTGCAGTCACTATATTCTATCTACTTTCACGCCATACCAATCACCAAGTAACATATGGGACACGCAACTTTTCATAATTAACTTATTAATTGCATAACATTTTACATACCGGGCGTCCCAGAATAAACAGGCGAATAAAACAAAGTTGATTTCATACTCTAATGGCCCAAACAACGCAACTCAACCATCGTTGTGAGGCTTATTCCATGTAATTTTAGGTGACAATAGAAACCCTCAATTTATGCTTTACTGACGGCTTCAGATAACGTGTTCTATGTGGTCGCCCTCGCGCTCCAAGCACAGAAAAGCGCTCCGCCGTGCTGCCTCCAGAGCGGCACGGCAGGTATCTGGCCTCACACTCCGCACTGTGGTCTCCACGGTCTTCTTCAGTTATTCGATGGAACCAGAGTTCGTTATGTATACTTTGGACTTGAGATGGCCCCAGAAGAAGACAAAATCCATAGGTATCAAGTCTGCCGAGTTGGCGGGCCAGCTGTGGCCCAGCTGTGGGTTTGCGGGCAGGCAAACCAGCTATTGAAACGTGTCCGTGACTGCTTATATTTCTGAGTCAACTTTTGATGAACTGAACTTTTGATACAATTTTGATGATTTTGAAGTTGTAGGGGAACAATTTTACATCCGTTCTTGCAATTATTTGCGCTGTACTCTTGCCACAGCCAAGTTGTTGGCCCAGATTGCACAAAGACTGGTACGGGCTCCGAAGGAGGGCTTCCCTTGCCTATTTCGCGTTAATGGGATTCATTTTGTTCGTCTTCTTCTCTTCTTAGCTTTTTCAGGTAGTTGGTGCTGCCTGTTACCATAAACTTCCGCTCTATGCTTAAAATAATATGGTCAATAGCGCTTTCTTGCTTTCGAAATGCCTGCGAAACTTTCTCTGCGTTCCGAGGATAAAATTGGTCTCAAACTGCAATTTTACTATTTTTGCAT
>JAXIVJ010019342.1:0-19945 GCA_036785665.1 Chirona hameri | reverse complement strand
GTCGAGACGCATCGAGTAGTATATGGTATGACCATGACCTAGTTGGATAATATCCCCAAATGTACCTGACCTGTGCTCAGGTCAAGGTCAGGTCAAGTTCAAATTTCACATCAATCAACGCGTCTCGACGAGTCAAACACAATGTTGAGAACTCCATTATTCTACCTTGATTTGGCAAAAAGTTATTGAAGAAAAACCACGCGTGACCTCGGGTTTACCTGAGTTGACCTCGTAGAGGTTCCAGAACAAAAATGTGACTTGGGTCTTTGCATACGGCACAATAATGGTGTATCTGGTGAAAACTGGTCAAATTTAAGCATTTACTGGGGATTTATAAGTGTTTTCATTTGTATTCATTTACTTATAATGATGAGGCCACGAAATCGATCTGAGCTTAGGTCACCAATATTTAAAATTCAAGAATCAAGATAAACAAATTGTAGGTACTTATGTCCTAATTAAGTCCTGTGAGTCTGAAACCGCTCGGTCAATTACTGTGGCTTTGACACGGCCACAAACTTTCAAAAACTTGCTTAGAGGTGGGATTACTTAACATGAACTTTTGACCTGACATAAGATGACTCGAGATAACAAAATACACATAATGTGGATAATTGATGCCCGAATAACTATGCTAAGTTTGGCGGCGCTGCATACCGCCGTTTTCCCAATATTAAAGAAAACTTCAGGTGGGCCGATATCCGCTCCCCACGTCGGTGCGCGCGTTAATACTTCACAAGGTGCCAAAGGGAGTCAGATCCGGATATTATTTTGTATCAGACTACGTACTTATCAGTCAATCTATGCGCATGGGGTCTGTTCAACATAGGACTGTCCGATGTTTTTTTTTTGCTATCATTTAGGGCCACTGCAAAATATAGAGGCCTAAATCCGCCGAGGAGATACCATTTCGCGTTTTTTTTTTGTGTTTGGGGGGGGGGCTTTTGGCCGAGGGGCCCCCTGGGAATGACGTGCTCCCCCATGCCGAAGGTCTGGCTGCGCCACTGCTTATATTACAAATAGGGCATTATATTTCGATGCATTTTGCTTAGCCATGTTCTTCGCATATCATTAATGATTTGTTTGTGTAGGCTCTGATTGCAGTCGCACAATTATTGTCAACCTGCAGAATTAAGAATCAAATCGAAAGCCTTACGAGCACATCTCCGTGATAATTCTTGCGTATTTTCAAATCAATTCCAAACGGATGACAGCATACAGACAGGCTGTTTGTAGCGGTGAAGTGTTAATCGTGGTGATCTGCATATATTTCAAAACCTACTAAAAAAACACGAAACAGCGCACCCCCCCCCCCCCCCCTTCCTACGACTGCCTCACCTACGTTTGACTCCTGGGCCGCCACTGCTGCCTTGCTTACCTAGTCTCAAGGGCCCAGTGCCGCCCCTGAAAATGATTGATTCCACCTGATTCTGATTCCACCCGGATGCGAACGGAATTGAATCCGATTCCGATTCCAGTCCAAACGGAATCGATTCCAGAATCGGATTCGATTCCACTGGAATCAACCACAAATCGGTTCGGAGCATGATGCCTATCTGTTCTGCTTTTTAGACACTGACGTTTTCTCTGAAAGTTTTGTCTGTTTTTTAGACTCTGTTTCCATTCATGGCGCCTTTGTTACATAATATCTCATAATACGGTTGTATTGAATTTTACACATTTAATTTTATACGCCTGCGTGAGTCATCGTAACAAACGTAATCTCTCGACGAATTAATCGGTATACTGTAGCATTATGTATTATCAACTATTTAATCTCAAATATAATGTGATTTAGCATAACTTCTTAATAGGACATTTGCCCGTATTCTACCGTGCGCTGTAACTAACTGCGGAGTAGCAGGCCTAGGGGCCCTAGTTAAAGACATAAAAGACATAGAGACATAAAAGAAAAGTGCAACAAAGAGCCTCTTGGGCCCATCCGAGGTTGCACCCCCCCACCCCCTCCCCCCCCCCCCTCCACCAGTCTCGCCCCTTCAAATCACCTTACTCTACCTGCATAAAAGAAGGCTAATCCCATGAGTATTTATGAACTAATCCCTTCTCTGTAAAGTATTTATCTAATCTAATTTTGAAGGAAGCAAGTGTCACTGCATCAGCGACATCCCCTGGTAGCATATTCCAATGTCCTACAACCCTTCTACTGAAAAATGACTGTCATAGCCTAGTCCTACTTTGTTTCATAATGAGTTTATGCTGATGACCTCTACCTCGATTTTCCCTATTGAACTCAAACATACCCTTTAAATATCCAGAATGCTGACTATTTACAAATTTGAAGACTTCAATTAGATCTCCTCTTAGCCTTCTATATCTAAGTGAAAACATACCCAATTTCCTTAATCTATCTTTATAAGGTAAACTACCAAGACAATTAATCATTTTTGTTGCCCTTTTTTGAACTCTTTCTAACAACCAGCAATCTTTCTCATATGTTGGAGACCAGGCTTGTACACAATACTCCAAATGTGGTCTAACGTATGCACAATACAGTTTTGTTATTACCTTTTCACTCTTGTAGGAAACATTTCTGTTAATGGCCCCTAGCATTCTAAGTGCCTTTTTCCTAGCTTCTACAACCTGGTCTGAGCTTCTACAACCTGGTCTGACGCTTTAAGTTAATCCGACCATACATATTCATGGTTTAGAATTTCCAAGTCTGGTCTTTGTTTTTGGCCTCAATTTTATGTCATATTAGTGGGTGTATTTAACTTAAGTTTTAGCTCAGAACAAACATTTTGGGCATAAATTAGGTTTTGCTCAATGGTCTGTAGTTCCTCATAGCTGGCTTTCTAACTTCTTGTTTGTATTTTGATTTAAATAAAATAAAGAATTAATGTAATCTGAAATATGCTCATATTTACTTCAAGGGAGATAATGTCCTTTTGATTTATTTTTCTTCATTATCTTATGCCACTTGTATGCCACTATGCAAAACATGCCAAGTTTCAACAAAATCTCATCGGGGCAGGGTTGGCACCACCACATAAAAATTGGGGCAGCTGCCAGCTTGTGAAAATTTTTGGGCAGGTTTGGAAATTTTGGGGTATCTTTAAAATTTGGGGGCAGAATTTTAAGTTTAGGGGCAGCTTTGGGAATTTTCAGGCAGCTTTGGAGTAGAAGTAACAATGTACCGATTCACACTAGATAAAACGTGATCGTGATTACGACCGACTGCAACCCCCGTCAACAACAGCTTTTGGCTGAAAAGTGAATTCATACTAGATAAAACGTGATTGTGAATACCCGACCCCCCTCCCCCAGTCAACAGTATATGCTGACCGAGGACCAAAATTTCCTCCTTGTGGGAACAAAATCCTGCCTCAAATGGGGCAGCTTGCTGTTCCATTTGGGGCAGGATTTGGGCTGCCCCAAATATCTTGTAGATGTTCCTGCCACGTTTTGCATACTGGCTTGTGTGGCATTGCAATAATAACTTCTCAATTTTAAAGTGAAATCACAACTAATTTTGTAGAAATAAGATGGCTAGGTTACTATAAACTCCATTTTTTTTTGTAGAAAAAGTAATTATTTTCCTTTAATTTAATTTATCTGTTCAAAACTACTTTATTATATAGGTACTAAAGTGGTGGTTGCCTCATTGATGCAGCACATATAATTGCTGCAGATGTATAAGTAAGAACAATGCATATATCAGTTTTACTGAGCTCATAAATTTCATAACATATTGGTATGATATCATGAAAGTGGCAAATGGAATTGAATTAATTATGAACTTTCAACAATACCTGACTCTAGATGTTTATAGTAACATAGCCACATTATTTCTACAAAATGAGTTATCTGCTGCACTTAACAGAACACATTACTGTAGCTGCAGCAATGACATCAAAGCAATTGTAATTAAATCACTTTTTATGTACACCCCAACAATGTCAGAGATTAAGCTCACATCATTCACGCAACAATATCATTTACCTGTTTTCAGTGACGTACCCAGGATTTACTCCAGGTCCCAGGAGAGGGCAATTTTTGCTCAGGGGCATAAAGTACCCCCCTCCCCCAAAACACGGATTTGGCCCACTATATTTTTAAAAGGGCATATTTTCACCATTTTTCTCTGAAAAAAAAATCGACCAAAGGGGGCACGTACAGACCTTCGGGGGGGGGGGGGGGAATTGCCACGTTTGCCCCCCCCCCTTGTGTACGCATTTGCCTGTTTTAGCAACATATTATTTACTTATTATGGATGAGTTGCACATTTGTTGTTAAATACTTCTATCAGTTGACCAGTGACCTTTACATTTAAAATTGCCTTTGTTTGACCAGTTGATGCTGTAAAATGCTGTACCTGCTGTCCATTTCAGATCAGAGTTGAACAGAGCTGTGTGACCCAGCATCAGCAATGCAGCCGCCAGGCTTTGACTCTGACAGTGAGGACGAACTCCCGCCTGCCTGGGAGGAGAGGGTCAGCCTGGATGGCAGAGTCTACTACGTACAGTGAGTAGACACCAAATTCGATCATGTGTTTGTGCTCTTTTATCAGTATGTGAAATTAACTGGTCATGTCCATATGATCCTCATCATTGGTGTATTCTTAGCCACTCCTAAACAGCTATTTTCCAAATGGTTTCTTCTGACCATCACCTTTTGAAGGATAAATGTTTGTGATAATTAATATTTATTTTATAAGGCATGTTGTTACTTGCAGATAATTTTGTTTACCATATTTTTGCTTAACCCACAGTAATGAGAGGACTGATTATTTGCTATCTCTACTGCATCTATGCCAGATGATGTACTATGTCAGCACCAGGCCTCACTCAGCAGTACCCTCCCTAATGGAATTGCGTCTCTGTGTCCCAGCCACATGGAGAAGGTGACCCATTTGTCAGCACCAGGCCTCACTCAGCAGTACCCCCTCATGGAATTGCGTCTCTGTGTCCCAGCCACGTGGAGAAGGTGACCCATATGTCAGCACCAGGCCTCTCTCAGCAGTACCCTCCCTCATGGTGGGAATTGCGTCTGTGTCCCAGCCACGTGGAGAAGGTGACCCATATGTCAGCACCAGGCCTCTCTCAGCAGTACCCTCCCTCATGAAATTGCGTCTCTGTGTCCCAGCCACGTGTAGAAGGTGACCCATATGTCAGCACCAGGCCTCACTCAGCAGTACCCTCCCTCATGGAATTGCGTCTCTGTGTCCCAGCCACGTGGAGAAGGTGACCCATATGTCAGCACCAGGCCTCACTCAGCAGCACCCTCCCTCATGGAATTGCGTCTCTGTGTCCCAACCACGTGGAGAAGGTGACCCATATCACATATGTCAGCACCAGGCCTCACTCAGCAGTACCCTCCCTCATGGTGGGAATTGCGTCTCTGTGTCCCAGCCACGTGGAGAAGGTGACCCATATGTCAGCACCAGGCCTCACTCAGCAGTACCCTCCCTCATGGAATTGCGTCTCTGTGTCTCAGCCACGTGGAGAAGGTGACCCTTATGTCAGCACCAGGCCTCACTCAGCAGTACCCTCCCTCATGGAATTGCGCCTCTGTGTCCCAGCCACGTGTAGAAGGTGACCCATATGTCAGCACCAGGCCTCACTCAGCAGTACCCTCCCTCATGGAATTGCATCTCTGTGTCCCAGCCACGTGGAGAAGGTGACCCATATGTCAGCACCGGGCCTCACTCAGCAGTACCCTCCCTCATGGAATTGCGTCTCTGTGTCCGAGCCACGTGGAGAAGGTGACCCATATGTCAGCACCAGGCCTCACTCAGCAGTACTCTCACTCATGGAATTGCGTCTCTGTGTCCCAGCCACGTGGAGAAGGTGACCCATATGTCAGCACCAGGCCTCACTCAGCAGTACCCCCCCCCCCCTCATGGAATTGCGTCTCTGTGTCCCAGCCACGTGGAGAAGGTGACCCATATGTCAGCACCAGGCCTCACTCAGCAGTACCCCCCCCCCTAATGGAATTGCGTCTCTGTGTCCCAGCCACATGGAGAAGGTGACCCATATGTCAGCACCAGGCCTCACTCAGCAGTACCCTCCCTCATGGAATTGCGTCTCTGTGTCCCAGCCACGTGGAGAAGGTGACCCATATGTCAGCACCAGGCCTCACTCAGCAGTACCCTCCCTCATGGTGGGAATTGTGTCTCTGTGTCCCAGCCACGTGGAGAAGGTGACCCATATGTCAGCACCAGGCCTCACTCAGCAGTACCCTCCCTCATGGAATTGCGCCTCTGTGTCCCAGCCACGTGGAGAAGGTGACCCATATGTCAGCACCAGGCCTCACTCAGCAGTACCCTCACTCATGGTGGGAATTGCGTCTCTGTGTCCCAGCCACGTGGAGAAGGTGACCCATATGTCAGCACTAGGCCTCACTCAGCAGTACCCTCCCTCATGGTGTGAATTGCTTCTCTGTGTCCCAGCCACGTGGAGAAGGTGACCCATATGTCAGCACCAGGCCTCACTCAGCAGTACCCTCCCTCATGGTGGGAATTGCGTCTCTGTGTCCCAGCCACGTGGAGAAGGTGACCCATATGTCAGCACCAGGCCTCACTCAGCAGTACCCTCCCTCATGGAATTGCGTCTCTGTGTCCCAGCCACGTGGAGAAGGTGACCCATATGTCAGCACCAGGCCTCACTCAGTAGTACCCTCCCTCATGGTGTGAATTGCGTCTCTGTGTCCCAGCCACGTGGAGAAGGTGACCCATATGTCAGCACCAGGCCTCACTCAGCAGTACCCTCCCTCATGGTGTGAATTGCGTCTCTGTGTCCCAGCCACGTGGAGAAGGTGACCCATATGTCAGCACCAGGCCTCACTCAGCAGTACCTCCCTCATGGTGGGAATTGCGTCTCTGTGTCCCAGCCACGTGGAGAAGGTGACCCATGTGTCAGCACCAGGCCTCACTCAGCAGTACCCCCCCCCCCTCATGGAATTGCGCCTGTGTCCCAGCCACGTGGAGAAGGTGACCCGTATGTCAGCATCAGGCCTCACTCAGCAGTACCCTCCCTCATGGTGTGAATTGCGTCTCTGTGTCCCAGCCACGTGGAGAAGGTGACCCATATGTCAGCACCAGGCCTCACTCAGCAGTACTCTCACTCATGGTGGGAATTGCTTCTCTGTGTCCCAGCCACGTGGAGAAGGTGACCCATATGTCAGCATCAGGCCTCACTCAGCAGTACCCTCCCTCATGGTGTGAATTGCGTCTCTTTGTCCCAGTCACGTGGAGAAGGTGACCCGTATGTCAGCACTAAGCCCCACTCAGCAGTACCCTCCCTCATGGTGGGAATTGCGTCTCTGTGTCCTAGCCACGTGGAGAAGGTGACCCATATGTCAGCATCAGGCCTCACTCAGCAGTACCCTCCCTCATGGAATTGCGTCTCTGTGTCCCAGCCACGTGGAGAAGGTGACCCATATGTCAGCACCAGGCCTCACTCAGCAGTACCCTCCCTCATGGTGGGAATTGCGTCTCTGTGTCCCAGCCACGTGGAGGTGACCCATATGTCAGCACCAGGCCTCACTCAGCAGTACCCTCCCTCATGGAATTGCGTCTCTGTGTCCCAGCCACGTGGAGAAGGTGACCCATATGTCAGCACCAGGCCTCACTCAGCAGTACCCTCCCTCATGGAATTGCGCCTGTGTCCCAGCCACGTGGAGAAGGTGACCCATATGTCAGCACCAGGCCTCACTCAGCAGTACCCTCACTCATGGTGGGAATTGCGTCTCTGTGTCCCAGCCACGTGGAGAAGGTGACCCATATGTCAGCACCAGGCCTCACTCAGCAGTACCCTCCCTCATGGTGGGAATTGCGTCTCTGTGTCCCAGCCACGTGGAGAAGGTGACCCATATGTCAGCACCAGGCCTCACTCAGCAGTACCCTCCCTCATGGTGTGAATTGCGTCTCTGTGTCCCAGCCACGTGGAGAAGGTGACCCATATGTCAGCACCAGGCCTCTCTCAGCAGTACCCTCCCTCATGGCATTGCGTCTATGTGTCCCAGCCACGTGGAGAAGGTGACCCATATGTCAGCACCAGGCCTCACTCAGCAGTACCCTCCCTCATGAAATTGCGTCTCTGTGTCCCAGCCACGTGGAGAAGGTGACCCATATGTCAGCACCAGGCCTCACTCAGCAGTACCCTCCCTCATGGTGTGAATTGCGTCTCTGTGTCCCAGCCACGTGGAGAAGGTGACCCGTATGTCAGCACTAAGCCTCACTCAGCAGTACCCTCCCTCATGGTGGGAATTGCGTCTCTGTGTCCCAGCCACGTGGAGAAGGTGACCCATATGTCAGCACCAGGCCCCACTCAGCAGTACCCTCCCTCATGGTGTGAATTGCGTCTCTGTGTCCCAGCCACGTGGAGAAGGTGACCCATATGTCAGCACTAGGCCTCACTCAGCAGTACCCTCCCTCATGGTGTGAATTGCGTCTCTGTGTCCCAGCCACGTGGAGAAGGTGACCCATATGTCAGCACCAGGCCTCACTCAGCAGTACCCTCCCTCATGGAATTGCGCCTCTGTGTCCCAGCCACGTGGAGAAGGTGACCCATATGTCAGCACCAGGCCTCACTCAGCAGTACCCTCCCTCATGGTGTGAATTGCGTCTCTGTGTCCCAGCCAAGTGGAGAAGGTGACCCATATGTCAGCACCAGGCCTCACTCAGCAGTACCCTCCCTCATGGTGTGAATTGCGTCTCTTGTGTCCCAGCCACGTGGAGAAGGTGACCCATATGTCAGCACCAGGCCTCACTCAGCAGTACCCTCCCTCATGGTGTGAATTGCGTCTCTGTGTCCCAGCCACGTGGAGAAGGTGACCCATATGTCAGCACCAGGCCTCACTCAGCAGTACCCTCCCTCATGGTGTGAATTGCGTCTCTGTGTCCCAGCCACATGGAGAAGGTGACCAATATGTCAGCACCAGGCCTCACTCAGCAGTACCCTCCCTCATGGAATTGCATCTCTGTGTCCCAGCCACGTGGAGAAGGTGACCCATATGTCAGCACCGGGCCTCACTCAGCAGTACCCTCCCTCATGGAATTGCGTCTCTGTGTCCGAGCCACGTGGAGAAGGTGACCCATATGTCAGCACCAGGCCTCACTCAGCAGTACTCTCACTCATGGAATTGCGTCTCTGTGTCCCAGCCACGTGGAGAAGGTGACCCATATGTCAGCACCAGGCCTCTCTCAGCAGTACCCTCCCTCATGGTGTGAATTGCGCCTGTGTCCCAGCCACGTGGAGAAGGTGACCCATATGTCAGCACCAGGCCTCTCTCAGCAGTACCCTCCCTCATGGTGTGAATTGCGTCTCTGTGTCCCAGCCACGTGGATAAGGTGACCCATATGTCAGCACCAGGCCTCTCTCAGCAGTACCCTCCCTCATGGTGTGAATTGCGTCTCTGTGTCCCAGCCACGTGGAGAAGGTGACCCATATGTCAGCATCAGGCCTCACTCAGCAGTACCCTCCCTCATGGTGAGAATTGCGTCTCTGTGTCCCAGCCACGTGGAGAAGGTGACCCATATGTCAGCACTAGGCCTCACTCAGCAGTACCCTCCCTCATGGTGTGAATTGCGTCTCTGTGTCCCAACCACGTGGAGAAGGTGACCCATATGTCAGCACCAGGCCTCACTCAGCAGTACTCTCACTCATGGAATTGCGTCTCTGTGTCCCAGCCACGTGGAGAAGGTGACCCATATGTCAGCACCAGGCCTCACTCAGCAGTACTCTCACTCATGGAATTGCGTCTCTGTGTCCCAGCCACGTGGAGAAGGTGACCCATATGCCAGCACCAGGCCTCACTCAGCAGTACCCTTCCTCATGGTGTGAATTGCGTCTCTGTGTCCCAGCCACGTGGAGAAGGTGACCCATATGTCAGCACCGGGCCTCACTCAGCAGTACCCTCCCTCATGGCATTGCGTCTCTGTGTCCCAGCCACGTGGAGAAGGTGACCCATATGCCAGCACTAGGCCTCACTCAGCAGTACCCTCCCTCATGGAAGTGCGTCTCTGTGTCCCAGCCACGTGGATAAGGTGACCCATATGTCAGCACCGGGCCTCACTCAGCAGTACCCTCCCTCATGGCATTGCGTCTCTGTGTCCCAGCCACGTGGAGAAGGTGACTCAGTGGCGTCACCCGCGGACTGGCAAGAAGAAGAAGGTGCCCAGTGATCTGCCATTCGGCTGGGAGCAGGTTATTGACGACGATGGCAAGGTAAGGATAGTCCGGTGGAACCGATCTTTTTCTGCCATACGCAACACCGTCTGTGGTCATGTTTCACTCCAGTGCTGGCGGCTGACATCGTATTACACTGTGTATTACATTACATTTTACATCGTATTACACTTTCCTAGTCATGCTACACCAGTTTATTTTACCTAGCGCTACACTAGTAACAAAGACAAACTACTAAATCACTAAATCACAACAAGTTAAATCATTCCCGGTCCCGACAGGTGGTCTACGTGGATCACGAGAACAAGAAGACGACGTTCACCGACCCCCGGCTTGCGTTCGCCATGGAAGACCAGGAGGGCGGCGAGCAGGGCATCAGGCAGAGGTTCGACGCCAGCAGCTCCGCCCTGCAGGTGCTGCACGGACGCGACCTCAGCGGCCATGTGGCCCTCGTCACTGGCGCCAACACGGGCATAGGTTCGTGGAGGGGTGTGGCCTGACATCTAGCGGATGGATTGTGAAGCTGAAGTTTTGATTGTCTGTTGGAATTCAAGAGGGCGGTAGCGTTTTTTTTAGACCTAATCGAAACGCTTATAAATATCAGACGGGCTTGCGCATGCATTCCATGGGAAGGCATGTGATGAAACCGGACGCAAAAAGGTGTAATATCTATCGTAATCCAGGGAGGCTGACCGAGGACTTGCGTGGCCAGACCTTCAGTTATTGCGTTTTACACTAAGATCGGGACCTTTCACTGACGAAACCCTTCTGGCCACTGTGTCGTGATTGTGTCTGTTTTATGCTTTATGCTGGCCCGAGTCTCCCCCAACACCACCGCTGCTCGGCAGGCTACGAGACGGCCCGCTCTCTGGCCTACCACGGCTGTCGGGTGGTGTTCGCCTGTCGAAACCTGGAGAGCGCCCGCACCGCCATCGAGGCCATCAAGTCGGAGCGGGCCAACAGCGTGTGTGAGGCGATTCACTGCGACCTGGCGAGCCTGGCCAGCGTCAGAGAGGCGGCAGCCGAGTTCCACCAGCGCTACAGGTGTGTTGACGCGGAGCTGGGAAAGGTGCACGAGCGTGCACAAGCTGGTTTGTGTGCGTTGATTTGGCGTTGTTGTGTTTTGAGTTTGTGAGAGTTCGTTGGAGTTTCGTGTGCGGTCGTGTTGGTGGTATGCACTCAAATGTGAGGCGTGACGGAGTTAAATTGGTGTCGCTGCGTTTGAAGACTTCACGTCACGCTTCGTGACGTGACGTCTTCACGTCACGCTTCGAGTCACGCGGAAATGAGTAGTCGCGTCTTCCAAACGTGACGGCTGTTTTCAGCGTCAGTGCCGATTCGTTGGGTAACATTTTCCGCCGTTGTTCTACTATTATGTTCTGCTGCTGACGACCACCCTTTTCTCGGCAGGCACCTCCACATGCTGATTCTGAACGCTGGCCTCTTCTCTCCGCCACACACGCTGACCACCGACGGGTTCGAGTCGCAGTTCGGCGTCAACCACCTGGGCCACTTCTACCTAACGCTGCTGCTAGAGCCGGCGCTGACGCGCACGCGCAGAGCTCGCGTCGTCATCGTCTCGTCCGAGTCCCACCGGTAGGTGTTTTGACATTGTTTTATTAGACATTATTAGCAAGTTCTTGCTCTGACGATGGGCAGCAATAGATGACGCTTGCGTCGTCATTCATTTGGTATAGATGGCGCTCGTGTCTCCCTTTTCAAGATAATCGGGTTAGTATGGACAGTTGGCGGCACTGATTGGTCAGATCTGGCCGCTTCACAGGCCGGGGCACACAGATATACTGTGTTGATAGTCGGATGCAGTGCGCCTTGTCTCCTAACCTTGCTTGGGACCTTGGGATCTTGGGACCTTGGGGCCTGCTTGGGACCGGGATTGCTTGACCGCCCACGCAGCACCCACGTAGCTTAGTTGGCTGAGTGTCGGGCGTGGGGCTGGAAATTCGCGTACACTGACAAGGTGGGTTCCAGTCGCTTCAGTGCTCGACATTTACTTCTCGATATATGGTAGTGGCCACTGGCCGCGAACAGATCAAATGAAATCAGGAGCTGGGCGGAGGCGGACCGTGTTTCAACTTTCGAGCACGCACAATGCATTCGCCACTAAATTATGCCGGTGAATTGGAATTACACCATCGGATGGAAGGGGCCAGGGTCTGCAGTCTGCAGCATCTAGCTCTGGTTACAATAGGGCTCTGGCCATGCTTTAGGCGCCTTTTTGAGGCCAGCGAGCATCTGGCCTCGGTGACGGGTCCGGACATGTTGGTAATATCCTCGCCTGAAACTCCCTACCTTCCATGCTATCACACCTTCGAATCGGGGCACTTTTTTAAGTTCTTTGAAAGGCCTCACATTAATGCTTCCTAAGTGAATGCTTTGTTGTCCCGTTCGCCAATGACTCCGCTAGACGATATGGCGAGGCGGACACCGGACCAAAGCTTTAGTCGCGTGCATTGTTATGCATTGTTACTCGTCTAACGGCAATGTATTGACTACTGGCGCTGTTCAGCAGTACAGTTTTCAAATCACCGGGCTATGGTATGGTAGCGTTGCATTGTGTTAGGCCACCAACCGCGATTTTGGCAGTCGTGCAATCGATTATAAACGTTCAAATAATTGCAATCATGTTCAACGGAATATGGCCAATGGAAATAGTGACATCATCGAAATATCGTACGATAAATACGCTCGTCAACACGCTGCGAAAAACACAATTAATCAACTTTTTTTTTACAAGTGCTGTGATTTGCCGATAAGGTTGTTTACGCTGCCTGTCAGCCTCGTTGGCGTTTCTACTCCGAATTGTTGACCACTTTCAGTCTCTCAAGTACGATTATGTAAATATGTATGTCCTTCCCTATGCGATTACCACTTGCCACAAAGACACGACACAATATTAATAACGCTGGTGAAGTTTGGAAGCAAATTGTTATCTTATCAAATCTGGTTTAATCAATAATATGAATCACGACACAGTCTTTGGCTGTGTATGGGAGCCGGAAGGCATACTTGCAAGAATCCATGCATCCCTTATGTCAACTAGGCGTCTGTATTTGATAACGGCCGACGAACAAGGGTCAATATGTTTCGTGATGCATCACGTCACAAAATGACGATGGCCAGCTGTGCATTCTGAATACCTTATTCAGAATGGATGGCTGGCTGGATGGAGAAAGCGAAAGTATTGCGCCTTTGAGAGCAATCTCGACTACGAAACACGCAGATTGGATACGTCATACAGCCGTTCCCATGTTTTTGTTGACGCTCGTGGAAACGAACTTGTCGGCTAGTGGAAAGCATGTACCGTAAAACCCCTTCCCCTCGCCGATTGTGTGGAATAATCAATAAACAATCAGCTATCAACAAGACTAGAAAATATTGCAAACTCAAAAAGTGGAGCACGTTCTAATATTTCCTGTAACGCCAAGGTCCTGCCCATCACTTTTGCGGAGTGTTGTCCTTGCCAGTGAGCATAACCAAGTAGCATGTATTATGCGTCGATGAGGGCATATCTGAGAATCAGCATCGACAGTGCAAGTGGTTTGGCTGCGGCGTACCGTATTAAGCTTTGCCGTGGTCCGCCTACGCCCCGTGCCCAACTGTAGGTCCATAAAGGAACACCAGGAACAGTATCATAAAGCAGAATCATCAAACCTACCAAGTACGAACCTAGTAATTAATGTTCTGTGGAGCAACTACTAAAACTGTTTGCGGAAAACGTCAGTGCCGTCAGTGGCGGGATCATTTCTATTGCAAATCTGTTGGTAACTTATATCGTATGAATAACCAGGTAATATCGTATGAATAACCAGGCAGTGGTTGCGATGACTCTGCTCTCCAAACATGTTCTCAGGCGCGCTAACAAAGCTGTACGGACGGGGCGTGGCGGGGACGGGTACGGGATCCTCACTGGAGGTCATGTGAGCCGTATAAGGCATGGTACCAGGGGTAGCTGTGTCAGCAGACGGCGGCGGCGTTCTGGGGGGGGGGGGGGGGGGGGGTGCGACCGACTGGCTCACGCTGCACCCTGCAGCGTCGACAGACAGGAACAGACCGGACCGTGGGCCGGCGCGACCGGCGTCCGACAGACAGGAACAGACAGACAGGAACAGACCGGACCGTAGGCCGGCGCGACCGGCGTCCGACAGACAGGAACAGACAGACAGGAACAGACCGGACCGTGGGCCGGCGCGACCGGCGTCCGACAGACAGGAACAGACAGACAGGAACAGACCGGAACGTGGGCCGGCGCGACCGGCGTCCGACAGACGAGGCACGGTGCCTGGTGCCATTGAGAGTAGTACAGGTGTGGTAATTAGTACAGTAGTACAGGTGTGGTAATTAGTACAGTAGTATAAGTGTGGTAATTAGTACAGTAGTACATGCGTGGTAGTTAGTGCAGTAGTACATGTGTGGTAATTAGTACAGTAGTACAGGAGTGGTAATTAGTACAGTAGTATAGGTGTGGTAATTAGTACAGTAGTATAGGTGTGGTAATTAGTACAGTAGTATAGGAGTGGTAATTAGTACAGTAGTACAGGAGTGGTAATTAGTACAGTAGTACAGGAGTGGTAATTAGTACAGTAGTACATGTGTGGTAATTAGTACAGTAGTACAGGTGTGGTAATTAGTACAGTAGTACACGTGTGGTAATTAGTACAGTAGTACAGGAGTGGCCAGGTCGAATATTGCCTCCCCTTGTTATCTCCGGAACCAATGATCGCAGCGAGACGCGCAACGCGGCATTCGAAAGCTCTCAATGAGACACATCTAAAGCATAGTCGAAATTTTCGAATTGAGGTCACATCAGGTCAAGGTCGGGTAAAAGGTCAAAATGGAGGCATTTAAGTTTATGGACCATACTTTCCATCCAAAGCCTTTGATTGCGACCATGATCACCCACAGTCCTCCCAAAGGTATAATACACACCCCGCATGACCTAAAATGAGATTGTTGGCAAAGGTCAATGTCAGGTCACGAAAGGTCACTATACGCAGACAATTTCCGAAACTCATGCAATACATGTCTTATGGGCTATTTTACACGTAGCATTCGATAGTGATGGCCATTTTACCATCTGACCTCATTTAAGTGAAATTAGTGTCAAGTTCAGGTCACATGAGTCAAAATTTGAAATTGATAAATATAAATACAAAAGACATGCTTCTAGACCAATTTATCTCAGAAATACAGTGCTTGTATTTATATCTGGTCAACAAAAGCCCCCAAAACGCAATTTCACAATATGATGTCATCAGTTACTCATACTTAGGGAGCCATAAGTCAGTAAAAAATAAGATATTGCTTTGAAATTTGGTTTTGGGATTGTCCATATGTAGTTATCTTACATATATTCCGTTTTTTAACATCTTTGATAATTTCGATTTCGTGGGCATTTTTCCGGGATTTTTTTTTAAAATAGGTTTTGGGGGAGTAAAAAAAACAATATTTTCAAAAATCCGAGATATCCATTTTGTAGGCCTTGTAATTTGTTATCTTTTGACATTTTTGTATTGCATTTTGCTCAAAAAGTGGCATTTGTACGGCCCGTTAAAGTGTAGCTGATTGTATCGTAAAACTCGTGTGTGTAGTGACGTCACAAAATTTGATATATCTAAAATTTATCGGACGAAATTGCTTCATTTTCGCATAGAAGATGTAAAATTGATGTGGGAGACGGTACCCAAAGTTTCACGTTGATAGCTCCATTGTGTTTTGAGTTATCGGGAAAATTCGTCAAAGGGGGGGAGGGGCAATATCCCCCCGGTCAAACGCGGTTTAACCCTCGCCAGTGTAGGGGGGTGGATGCCACCCCCTCGGTTTTTCGGGAATAACTCGCGTAAATACAACGATTGCGATGAAACTTTCAGTACCCTACTTGTGAACAATTTGACACATATTCGGATTTTGTTTACGTTGTAGGTCACATGACCCACCTTTCCCACTTTTGACCTGTTTCCCAAGGTCATTGCAGGCGCAACTGGCGTCGGTAGTATTTATCTTTGGAACTTGTGCAGTTTCATAGTGTTTGTTGTTCAGGAGCATATGCACAGGTGTTTCCAGGTGACAGTTGTGGTTTACCTTGAGATTGTGACCTCGATTGACCTTTTCAAAGGTCAACCGATTTCACTGACCTCCGTTGACCTGATATTACTTCTTTGGATTCTGGCAGTTTCCAGGACATTTTTGTGACGCCGATTTCAAATATGGGATCCATTTTACATAATTAATATGTTCCACTGGGGTCATGCGCCTCCACAGGTCAACCGAGGTCACTGACCTCAAATGACCTGACCTGACATGACCTTTTTGGAATTATCAATCGGAGCAGTGATTGCAAAGTTATTAGCTTCCCGAAAAGCGTCTGCACGGCCGTGTCGGGGTCGGTTCGGGGCCGGTTCGGACCGGTTCGGACCGGTTCGGACCGGTTCGGACGGTTCGGGCCGGACGGGTCATATGTAAATTTGTCTAGTAAGATGACTAGAAACCCCACGTGCGCTTTCGTGGCCGCTCCGTAATAAGTACATATTTTTTAATTTCCCAAAATGTAATTTTCGAAATAGAAAAAGTTGTTATTTCACTTTCAAATTGAGATGCGATCAATTGGATACCATACATGTGTAATAAAATGCTCCGCCGATGGTATCTGTGCCTGGTGTGCCGCAGGGATGTCTCGTCTGTCTGCCGAGGACTTCACCTTGGAGAAGCTGTCCCGTCCGGCCGCAAAGTACACGGGCATCGTGTGTCTACAACGACTCCAAGCTCTGCAACAACCTGTTCGCCACCGAACTCCACAGACGCTGGAGGGAAAAAGGTATACCTACTCTGGAGCGGTGACGGTAGGCCATGGAGGGACAAAGGTATACTGTGGAAGAACACAGTGTGACGTTCTTCGGGGAATGTGTAGATGGTGTGATCGGTGTCGTGGATCGTGACGTCAGCATCAGATTCAGCAGCCTGGCTCTGTTCACGAGTCCACACGTGTTTGTACACCATGATAAACGACACCACCACAGGCATACCACGGAAGGGCCTGGACGGGAGGGGCCGGGTGGCTCAGTCGGTAGAGCGTTGGGTTCGGAATCCATTCCGGGTTCGAGTCTGGGCCACTGGCGGGGGTCATTCGGTTCCCCGCTTGGGTCGGAGTGAGAGCCCCGACTATAAATGACGACAGTCGCGTAGTCGCAAAGCCCCAATACCACCAGGCATAGCACGGAGTGGGACAAAGCAAAGTGGAGGGGCAATGCATAATGGTGTATCAGAGTTGGAGTGGTGATTTCGGCCGGAATCGGAGTCGGAGGTCGGTACAATTCGGAGTCGGAGTCGACTACGGACTCCGGCCGTCAGTCATGGGTCTCGCGCATGGACGAAGTACTTTTCAGATGCCATTTGAGCGAACCACCGCCGGTGACGATGACTACAAAATCACACCCCTTGAGCTTTGTTTGCTTCGGCCTTCGATTCCCCTCGTCATTCAATGATGTTTAACCCATGAGGTGTGTACCACGGAGTGGCGAAATAGAGCCTAGGGTCTGTCGTCGGATACAGATACAAAATTGCCACCCCCGAGGATTTTGAGTAACGATGACGAGAAATTAATTTGCAGAAGAAACAAAAAACGGTTAAAACCCGTGCCGTGCCGGGGAGGGGCGTTTAGACGCCCCCCTAAAGTTTTTCGAGGAGTGGCGGAAAAAACGGCGCGCGCACAGCGCCGCCAAAGTTGGCACAGCTATTGTGGCATCAATTACCCACATTGTGTAAAATGATTGACCTCTGGTCATCTTAAGGTCAGGGTCACCAGACCAGGTCACCATGACCCCCACCTTAAAAGACCCCCACCACAGAGCTCGTTTCATCCAAGCCGACATAAGATTTTTGCATTCGGTACTTCGTGGCCGCCTTGACTGTGACATCTAGTGTCAATATTTCACCTGTCTGTTCCCCACTCGACGCACGAGACACACTGGATTGTTTCGTGTGCCGGGTGGTAGGGTGAATTCGGTACGGAACAGCTTTTTATCGCGGCTACCAGCGACCTGCAACATATTTATCCAGGAAATGTCAGAGACCGATTTCTTTTGTTCAACTACTTTTAAGTCGCAAGCTTTTAAGTTTGCATGCAGTGAAGGCAGTTATTGATTCCCATTGGCGGGGCAGCGGTGCTGACTTTTTAGTCCCTTGCCCTACTTTTGCGTAGGGTAGCGGGATTCACTTATTTATTGTCATTGTCATCATGTCTTAGGTATGAATGCGTGAATGTATGAGGATGCGTGTGTTCGTGTGCTTTGACTACAGCCGTAAGTGGGCTTCGGCCTGTGGTTGTTTTATAACTAATAAACAATAAACAAAACAAGTTTGCCGTTGTACCGAAGCCACAGTTTTTGGCCGATCGATTTCAAGCTTACAGGATTTCATAAGGTCATAGGTACTTACAATTTGTATATCTCTGATTTATATATATATATATATAATATATATAATATATATATATATATATATATATATATATATATATATATATATATATATATATATATATTATATATATATATATAATATATATATTATAATATATATATTATATATATATATATATATATATATATATATATATATATATATTTATATATATATATATATATATATTTATATATATATATATATATATATATATATATATTATATATTATATATATACTATATATATATATATATATTATAATATATATTTATATATATATATATATTATATATATATATATATATATATATATATATATATAATATATATATATATATATATATATTATATATATATATATATATATATATATATATATATATATTATATATATATATATATATATATATATATATATGTAGTGTATATATATATTATGTATAGTATATAGTTATGTATATGTATATGTATATGTATATGTATATGTATATGTATATGTATATGTATACTGTATATGTATATGTATATGTATATGTATATGTATATTGTATATGTATATGTATATGTATATGTATATGTATTTGTATATGTATATGTATATGTATATGTATATGTATATGTATATGTATATGTATATGTGTAATATGTATATGTATATGTATATGTAATATTGTATAGTATGTAATGTATATTGTATATGTATATGGTATATGTATATGTATATGTATATGTATATGTATATGTATATGTATATTGTATAGATTGTATATGTATATGTATATTGTATATGTATTATGTATATGTATATGGTATATGTATATGTATATGTATATTGTTATTATGTATATGTATATGTATATGTATAATGTTATGTATATGTATAGGTATATGTATATGTATATGTATATGTAGTATGTATATGTATATGTATATGTTATATGTATATGTATATGTATATGTATATGTATATGTATATGTATATGTATATGTATATGTATATGTATATGTATATTGTATATGTATATGTTTATGTATATGTATATGTATATGTATATGTATATGTATATGTATATGTATATGTATATGTATATGTATATGTATATGTAATATGTATATGTATATGTATATGTATATATGTATATGTATATGTTATGTATATGTATATGTATATGTATATGTATATGTATATGTATATGTATATGTATATGTATATGTTATATGTATATGTATATGTATATGTATATGTATATGTATATGTATATGTATATGTATATTGTATATGTATATGTATATGTATATGTATATGTATATGTATATG
>JAXIVJ010019341.1:0-19948 GCA_036785665.1 Chirona hameri | reverse complement strand
ATATATATATATATATATATATATATATATATATATATATATATATATATATATATATATATATATATATTATATATATATATATATATATATATATATATATATATATATATATATATATATATATATATATATATATATATATATATATATATATATATATATATATATATATATATATATATATATATATATATATATATATATATATATATATATATATATATATATATATATATATATATATATATATATATATATATATATATATATATATATATATATATATCCGCGACGGCATTCAACGTCGACTTTCGTTTTTTTTAATTTCGTATGTTCAAGCTACATGACCATGAAATTCTTGAGACGTTCATCGACAAGTGCAAGAAGACGCATCTGAAGAAACTGTGTCATCTTGGTATCTACAATGAATTGCTTCCCTGTGATCCTGATCGTGTCATTCACAACCTGTCGTCCAAACCTATCCCTGATCGTGTTAAAACACTGTTATCTTTTGGTCTTGATTTTAGGCTGCCAGTGTGGAAACTTAACTTCTTTCAGTATCATCTTTCGTTTGAGAAACTGATTAACGGCCTGTATGGTCTTCCCCTATGTGAGAACGTGAGTTTTGATTGTGTGAAACGCGACATTGTCTCAATTTGCCAACGTTATTTTCATTACTTCGATCCTTCAAAAGTATTCTCTCCAATTTTGTATCGTAATGATCTTTCAGTCCTTCGAAACTTTGCCTCTGATAAGATGATAGTTGTCACAAAACCAGGTACAGGTAGGGGGTGTAGTTATTCTCGATCGATCTTCGTATGCTGAGAAAATGGAAACAATCGTGACTGATGACTCAAAGTTTAGCATAGTTACTGATTCTATTTTAAAGACTATTCGACAAGTAGAGGATAACATAAATAGGCTTTTAACCAAGCTTAAAGGGAATAGGTTACCTTGAAAGTTGTCTTGAAGTTCAACCATTAGGTGCATCTTGAGCTCAAAACTATGAATATGACTTTGGTTTGGACAACTGCTGGATATATGTGGAGAAAGAAGTAAGTTTCTCTTTCTATTTCACGAGAAATCGTACGATAGCAGCTGGCGTTCTGGCTCCGCCCCGCTCCGCCTGACGCCAAGTACAGTCTCTGACAAGGGGTCGCCGCGCCGCCCGGGCGGCTGAGCGGATATTAACGAGGCGTCGTGACCAGATACGTGCCAGAGAGTGTACCTGCCTCCGGCGGCGCGGCGGCGAGCGTTCATTCCCCGATCGTGGCCCGGAACAGCGGGATTTAAATCGGGCCCACTAGTCCTGTGTCGAAATTACTTAACGTAGAGAGGTAATTCTTTCACCACATTTCACCATTTTTAGATCTGCTCTACAAATCTGCTATCTCAGTCCAAAACCTCATGTTAAAGGTGAACTATTCCCTTTAAAGGAAATAGTTCACCTTCGGAAATTTTTCAGAACACGATTTTTTTTTTAATACAGTTTTTTTTCTTTTCAAAAATGGTCCTACATCGCGCCAATTCAGGACAGAATGTTGTAAATTATTAATTTTATTGTGTGCGTTATTGGTCTGCGCATGCTCCATGCAGTGCTGGCACAGTTCAGACGGTACGGTATATCATATATGGGCCGCATTCCTTCGCCAACAAGTCAAATATCTTCGGCTGGAGAGTCTTTTCAGCCAAGAAAAGTTCCAGATAAGGATTTCTCAACACGGGCTACAAAACTGCTATTTCAGTTCAAAACCCATGTTGAAGGTGAACTATTTCCTTTAAGTCGCTTGGAATTATTTCCGAGAAATTATACAAGCGTTTGTTCGTTTCTGGTAGTACTCCTGGTATTCTGTATGGATTGCCTACAATTCACAAGGCCCTTGTCCCCCTTCGGCCCATTTTCTCAGCGTGTGGCACTCCTGCTTATAAGTTGGCCAAGTTTCTTGTCCCCATTTAATCTGCTTTGACAAAAAATGAGTTTACTGTCTTGAACTCGTATGCATTTGTAGATGAAATTTCCAAGCTGAATGTTGATGCAAGTGGTGATGGCATTTTCATGGCCAGTTTTGATGTAGAAAGCCTGTTTACAAATATCCCGCTTCAAGAAACTATTGACATCTGCATCAGGTCTCTGTTTTCTACAGCTACTGAAGTTCTTGGAATAACGTCAAAATATTTCAGATCCCTTCTTGAGCTTGCTGTAATGAACTCTTATTTTATTTTGAATGAAAAGTTATATCGTCAAAAAGAAGGAGTGGGTATGGGACTTCCATTAGGGCCCACGTTTGCGAAAATTTTATGTGCCACTACGAAAAACTCTGGCTCGCCTCTTGTCCACCTGACATTGCGCCAGTCTTTTATCGCAGATATATTGATGACTGTTTTCTTCTTTTCAATGACCGATCTCATGCTGATTTGTTTCTCAGTTTCCTTAACAGTAAGCATCAGAGATAAAGTTCACTATGAAAAAGGGTCGAATGGTAAACTTCCTTTTTTAGATGTTCTGGTCCGCAAGGAGGGTGGTCGCTTGCATACATCTGTTTACAGAAAACCGTCCTTTTCCGGTTTAGGTACTAGCTTCTTTAGCTTCATTTCCAGGTCGCTAAAGTTTTGCGCCATCTCGTCTGCCATTTTAAGAGCGTATCACCTCAGTTCTATTTATTCGTATCTACATTCTGAACTTGAGGTTATCAAAAATGTATTTAGAGACAACGGCTTCCCCCTTAAGTTTGTGAATTCATATATTCGCAAGTTTCTTGACTCTCAATATTTAAGACCCACCAGGTCTTTTGACGTACCCAGACTGGACAGATACTTTGTGCTACCGTATTTTGGGGCATCGCACGTCACTCGGCGCCTCATTCCACCCGGCCTCGGCACGGAAGCTGAAAGAGCATCGAGCGAACTCTGCGCGGACTCGGGGCAACTGTAGCAACCCCGCTACTGAGCCTCGGGTTTCTCTTACGGACACATGTTCGCGATACTGCAGCAGATCCCGCAAGTACGTTGGTGCATGTGCGCTGTTCAGAAGACAATGCACCATTACAAGGTCTCGCTCGGTGACAATGGCCAACTCTCGGCCACTCGAGTTCACTCAGATGAGGTGTTATATGCTCATGGCGACAGAAGCATTTCACGATTCGGGCCCCGTAGTTAAAGGGACTATCCCACCTTAACATTATATTTGAGTTGAGATAGCCATTGTTATGGCTAGGTATTGCAATTAAGTATGGTAGCAGTTAAAACAACCACAATGATCTAATCAAAAAGATATTCGAGTTTGATTTTGACATCTGTAAAAAATAAAACATCGACCTTAAAGGAAATAGTTCACCTTGAAATTTTTTTACCCATAACCCAACACGATTTGATTACATTGTTTAATTCAATTTCTTTTGATATTGTCAAAAATGGCCTTATATCGCGCCGATTCAGGACAGAAGGCCGTAAATTTGTATTGTTTATCAAAACTATATGCATACTCTCTGAGTCAGAGTCCTGACGTCACGCGAATGTAAAAAATGGTTCAGCCAATCAGATTCGAAAGTAGTCGCGTAAAGATAGATTCGTATTGGAGATGTGCCAACCGGCGGCCCGCAATTCGCTTACTAGCACCAGCTGCAAGCTGATTGGCTGATGGTATAGCCTCTGCCCGGGCTAGAACCAGTACAACATTCTTTCGCCAGCACCGCATTCCTTCGCCAAATACTCAACTATATTCGGCTGGAGAGTCTTTTCAGTCAAGAAAACTTGCAGATAGGGGTTTCCCAACACGGGCTACAAAACTGCTATCTCAGTTTAAAACTAATGTTGAAGGTGAACTATTTCCTTTAATGACAGGTCCATCGGACAGACTCGTGACTCGGTCTTCGTCCATGTTGCGACTGAAGTCACTGACTACGCCCAGCAGAGTGTCTATGATGGAATGCTAATGGCGATGGGTATACACGTAGGCATTGCGATCCGGCCAAGATGTGGAAAGACGCCATTTAGTTCAGGACTTCGACGACTGCCACCTTCTCTCTCAGTCTGCACGCACTGAGAAGGTAAACTGGCCTTTTAATAACTTCTTGCACTGTATAACTGATATAACATGACATCTTAATAACTTTTGAAGATGCTTTTAATTAGATTCTACAGAATCTTGATTCTGGATGAAAGATTGAAAGCAATATGAAAGATTCTTGCCCAAGGACAATACTAAAATGGGCAATGCTAAAATGGACAATGCTAAAATGGGCAATGCTAAAATCACGGTAAATAGAATACTAGGTAGCGCCGAGTGGCGGCCTTCAACACAGACCCAATGGTGATCACTTTTTTCAGCTGTTTTGTTCAGGCTAAAAAGGTATTTAGACTATGGATATTTTAGTTAATTTATATTAACGTTCATATATAAGACTTATATACAAAAAAGAAAGCAATTATAATTTAACTGTCTAATTATAAAAATAAAAATGCAGGGTAGGGCATCTTCCAAATGACAGTGTTGTAGAAAATCCGAAGGTTTGAACTCAACTTTGAATGCATATCTGAAATTACAAGAAACTGACGACTGAAAAACACCTATTAGTCTCTGAAATTGAATTTGGGAAATGTTCACAATTAGTTCTCCAATGTGCAACACACCACAACAGCACACTCTCTTTGAACTGCAACCCATGTGATTTCAAAAACTAGAAATAGTCGGGTCGAGATAACTTCACAACTTGATCACAATTTCAAGAGCTTTTAAATGATATAAAAGTTTGTCCATAAATTTTGTCGAAACATAGTTAAATTTGCTCGAAAGCCTTAGGCTGTCGTTTGCAAATATTGGGCTGCATCTCTGAGTTTTGAAGAACCATAAATAGTCGGGTCGTGTAAATGAAAGCATTAAGTAGGTAATTCAAATATTTTTATTTTGAGACGCAAAAATCTTGGAAATTTTTGTTGCGCGCTTCAAAATTTGACTTTTAGGCTGTCATATTTCAAAGTTTACTGTATTGGCAAGCAGTGACGTGTTTCTTGAGTACTGCGCACACCGGAACCGTGAAAGTTGACCAATCAGCGACGGGAATTGTCGTTGCTGAATAAGCTGATTGACGCGGATAACACTGAACACGTTTGCAAAACATCGCCAGTGATCATCACTTCCCGAGTCCTTGCGCTGTGTGTTGAGTGTGCGAGTACGTAATTGTGATACAAATGTGCGTTTACGATACATTGTCAAATTTTAACAATGCTACACTGAGCTCATCATTTAACGGGCTTTTAAATGAAGCGAAATTCAGTCAAATAATTTCGAAGCATCAAGCTTATTTGCCTCCCAAAGCCAATGGTGTCATGTGCAAATATATTGACTTCCTTGCATATCCAGTTCAAGTTTGAAAACAAAACAGTGAGATAAAATTTGCAACAAGTATGATAAAAGCAGCAGTTACTCAAATGTTTGATGTACTTTCTCAGCATATCAAACTGGCAGTGATAAAGAAACATCCAAGCATCATGATGATCATATTGATAGTTAACGACTGTAGCCTCAGACACATCAAAACATCAGATGTTTCATGCTATTGGAATGTAGATACCAATGCACTAAAGTGCCAATACTTTATCAGTGCCTTAGTCCATCAGTATTATGTGCGCACACTGATAGCATGAAACAAAAATGAGGTTTGGACATCTTCACCCTATGTCAAAACACTGGTGGTGTATTAGGGTTTTAGGGCGCCACAACTCTTATGCGTCATAGAAGTCATGAAGTCACTATGAACTCTTAATTCTTATGCGTTCATAGTGACTTCATGATGTTAGTAGTGTTTCAGTGTTTAAAGGGAATGTTTCACCTTTCTGAAAGTTGTCAAATATACATTGGTAGTAGTAGAAAATATGAAGTAAGTGCTGCTGAAAACCATTGTGATATTTTTTCACTCACAAAGTCACCTAAAGGAAATAGTTCACCTTCGGAACATTTTTTCAGAACACGATTTTATTATATTGTGTAATACAGTTTCTTTTTTTCTTTTTAAAAATGGTCCTACATCGCGCCAATTCAAGACAGAAGGTCGTAAATTATTAATTTTATGGTGTGCGTTATTGGTCTGCACATGCTCCCTGGCAGTGCTGGCACTTTCAGACGGTACGGTACATCATATATGCGCCGCATTCCTTCGTCAAAAAGTAAAATATCTTCAGCTGGAGAGTCTTTTCAGCCAAGAAAAGTTGCAGATAAGGATTTCTCAACACTGGCTACAAAACTGCTACTTCAGTTCAAAACCCCATGTTGAAGGTGAACTATTTCCTTTAACTTTTACAAATAAAGTTTTTAGATTTGGGCAAATGACATAATTATATACCACCGCTGATTGGCTGACAAAGTGGGATTGGCTGAAGAAGTGTCTGTTAGCCAATCAGTGGCTGCACCAGCCTGGATTCATTTAGCAAAAGGCAAATTAAATTGCTTAAAAACTGTTAAGTTTTGTGGAAAATGACCTGAGTAATTTAGACATTTCAATAACAGCTCCAGATAATGGCTATCTCAATTTAAAACTAATACAAAGGTGAAACATTCCCTTTAAGTGTGTCAGCATCTTCTGCACCACATAGTAGAAGTCTGGCATTTTAAACATCCAATAATTGGACAGTGACAGCCGACAGGGGACAGAAGACAGTGATAGTTGGCAAGACATGGTTTTTATTCAAAACGTTGCATTTCAGACTTTAATGATTTGCACACTATTGTGATGCACTAATTGAGTTATTTGTGCTAGCACTGAACATGTTCAAGTTCAGTCAGTCCTTCCACTGTATGCCTGTGCTGTATACAGACGGTACTGCTGAGTCCTAATATTTGCATGCTTAACAAAATATTTCTGATTTGTATGCATTGTTTTCGCAGATCTGGTGCATGTCCGAGACCAACACCGACCCGACGCCGGTGGAGGTGAAGACGCGCATCCGGCTGCTGCTGATGGGCGCGTCACCGGCAGTGGCAGCCGGCTCAAGAAGCCAGCCATCGGCCTCCGGCGCCTCTATCGCCATGGAGGAGAAAAATCATGTGTACCTGAGCGCCAGCGTCCTGAAGGACCTCAGGGACGAGGGGGCGGTTACGGATGATCCGGACGACGACTTGCAGTCCAGCCAGCTCCTGCAAGATGCGCAGACCCACCAAGGACCGCCATCTGGTCACCCCGTGGCGGCCAGTCTGGAGTTCGGCCGGGAAGCTCTGGTGTACGTTGCTGGCTTCCTGGCGTACAAGTGTCGCTCCGTGGACAGCAGCCTTGGCACTGTGTCCGGCCAGTGTGCTCCCGGCCAAGCTAGTCCAAGAGCTCTGGGTGGATCGAGCGGCTGAGCCGAGGAAGCCTGGCTGTGCCGTCACTGCAGTGGCTAGAGCAGGTGGAGGCGTTCGAGTACTCCCGCATCGACCCTCGGGTGGTGCGAAAGTACGCCGTCACACGGACGCACATCCGCCTGAAATGGCTGCAAGGCAGCCTGACGGAGTGCCGGATGAATGAGCGCAACGCCAAGCGCATGCGCATGTATGCCCGGTCAGCAGTGTGAGGCACCCACCTGCCAAACTGCCTCGCCACCCTGCCGAGGACATGTTCGTTCGCTGGCCGTGGACCTGTTCGAGCTGCTGGCCTGCTACTTCCGGGTGAACTTCACGCCGCCGCCGGACAGCTCGCACGGCGTGACGCGACAGATGCTGGCCGACGCGCTGCACGACTGCCTGGCCGGCACCGGACAGTTCGCAGAGTTATGCCTGCCGCTGGCGCTGGAGAAGCTCAACTCGGACCTGACGCAGGCCAAGCTGGACGCGCTGGCGCTGCTGCAACGCTGCTGCGGCGTCTACACTGGCGCCGCACCTGGCGCCGCTGCGGCTGGTGCTGGCCCGGGAGTGTCTGGCGGCGCGACAGCCGGAGGTGCAGCCGCGCGCGCTACAGCTGGTGGTGGCTGTGCCGGCGCAGGCCGATCAGTGGACACGCCCCCTGCTGGCCGAGTGTCTGCACCATGCGGCGCAGCGAGGTGGCGACCGACTGATGGCCGGCGCGGCGCCGCTGCTGGTGGTGCTCTGCGCCGGCGGCCGGGAGCTGGTGCTGGGTGAGGCGGTGCCGGCCCTACTTGGCCAGCTGGAGGCCGGCGCGGAGACTCGGCCGCCGAGCGGCTGGAGACGCTGAGCGCGCATGGCCGGCTGCTGGCGGACGGCGGCGCGGACGAGTCGCCGGCTGTGGAGCCGCTGCGGCCGCGGCTGGCTGCCGTGCTGCTGGCCGAGGTGGCCGGCGGAGACCGGCCTCTGCAAACGGCCGCGCTCTCCGTGCTCAGCTCCTGCCCCTGGCTGGTGGGCGAGGCGGAGGCGGACCACTGGCGGAGCACCTGGCCGGTCTGGACACGACTGAGGACGCCGCGGTCCGGGCGGCGGCGCTCACCTGTATCGAGGCCGCCACCGACCAGCACACCAATGCCGTGGTGACGGCTCTGGTGCAGCCGCTGCTGACCCAGCTCAACAGAGGTGCGGTGTCGCCGGAGAACTAGGCTGAGCGGTAGCTGGCGGCGGTGGCGGCCGGCGTGACCGGGCTGGAGGCGGCGCGCGCCGCCCTGCCACTGGTGCGGCAGGTGTGCGTCAGCCGCGAGGAGGCCACCGCCACCGAGCGCGTGCTGGCCACGGTGACTGACATCGTGGAGCGGACGTCTTCTTTCTTAACGGAGACGGCGATCACGTGCTGAGCACGCTGGCTGAGCGGTGGCACGGCGTGCCGCTCTCCCACGCGGCGCCGTGGCAGCACACGCAGCTGACGGCGCTGCTGGCCGCCGCCCGACCCAGCGTGGCTGTGCCGCAGCAAGACATCGTCACCGTGATGCTCGCCAAGCTGGCGCTGAAGAAGTGGCACCCGCTGACGGCGGCGCGCGCTGCCAAGACGCTGGCCGTTGTGTTCAATAAGCAGCCCGATGCCAAGACCGACCATCTGCTCAAGAGACTCACCAAGCCAATGCCAAGATACAAGATAATACCAAGATGGTCCACCGTGCGGCGGCCAGAGCCGCGCGAGCGCGCACCAACGCAAGCTGGCCCCAATGCTGGTACCGTGCTTATGGGATCGCGCGTTCCGCCATCGATGTCCGGCCGTCACCAGGCCGCGGCGGCGGCGGCCCGGTGCAGCACATGCGGAGCAACAGCGTGATGATGGCCCTGGCAGCCACCGCCACTCCGCTAGCATTGTGTCGTCTACAAGACACACAGTCTATCGCCAATAACCCAAGCAGTTGAGGTGCCCAAAAACTCCAAAGCGTAGTATGCGACATGTAGTTTGTCTTTGCGCAATAATAGATTGCGTGCTGCAGATAGTGGTGAGGTATGCTGTCTGAAAAAGATTGACATATCCGGTGATTTATCAAACTTGAATTGTACTTGTCGTGAGCGCATTGCTGGAGACGAGATGTTTGAGCTTGTATTTGTGCTGGCACGCATCATGTGCCTTTATTGTTATGTAGCAATCGACTCTATGTTTCCACGTGTATTTATGCTTCGTAAAAGCTGCTGATGTATTTGTCACTCACGGTTCCAACGTCTGAATATCGGCGACTTATCACCGATATCGGTCATTCGTGTCGTTTCGTTTGGTTGATATTCGTTTGCGTCATTTGTGTGGGTATGCGCATATGCGTATGTTTTATTAGGATAGAAGTGATTATTAGGATAGGTGGCAAATTAAATAGGTGACAAATAGTTGAAATAGGCGATGATGCGGCATGTAAATGCGTGATATGTAGTAGGCATGTTACTGTTAGCATATGCCAGTATAAGATAGTATGTTCTGATTATGTTCCTACTTCCTATGCTGGTTATGTATTGTCCCTTTTCTTTACTGGCGTGCGTATCTTTGGCAAAACAAAATATGATGTCGATGACCTCTCGCCGACGCATGATGGAAATATACGGCAACGGCGAAATTATCTGGATTCTTTGCACCATTCCCAGACGGTAGAAACTTCTGCAGGAAAAGCAGGACCTTTTTAACCGGGAAGGGACACGCTAACTGGTTGCATCAGCGAAGGCCAAACTAAAGTATGTGCTTGGAGAGAAATGAGAATATTGCAAAAGGTGTAATCTAATTATGAAGACTGTTCGGGGACTGCCGGTGGAATAGGACTTTCTTCGCAGTAATACGGGCCCATTCAGATGTCAAACTTAAACAAAATTGTAGGTACAGTGGCTGGACATTCCACTGTGGCATTCCTGCTTTGATATGTATTGCAACGAAAGTATCAAAATAATTTCGTAAAAGGTAAAAGGGACTAAATATGAATAGAGACTACAGATTCGAAAGCAAGGACGGTTTCATATAATCCGTGCGTGCATACTCATGAGCATGACTCATGAGTATGACATGACTCATGAGTATGACATGACTCATGAGTATGACATGACTCATGAGTATGACGTGACTCATGAGTATGGCATGACTCCTGAGTATAACATGACTCATGAGTATGACATGACTCATGAGTATGACATGACTCATGAGATAAATAAATACTATATAATAAATAGTATTTATTTTGGTAAGAAGTTATTTGCACTTGTTGACTTTTCTTTTCACAGAAAGAAATGCTAGCACAAGCCAAATAAATTATTTTAACAACATAGCTTGAATAATGCTTCTTTAGCTATTATAATCAACAATAGTACTCAGGTCGTTAAATACCGCCACTCGGTGGCCTGGGTGTCCACTAAATTTGCAGCTCTACTGCGGCGGCGCGCTCAATCCGATAAATAGTTTAACTGTACAACAGCTGATTGGAATTTGCGCGTGACGTCAGAGGTTGGCGCCCCCGTGGCTAAAATGAACATCATAGTAAGCTGGCGGTGAAATACAAATAGAACAATTTAATTTACAGATCAGCAACAACATTTCACGTGCTGCGCAATATTCCACACTGTATATTGGAAGAAAGTCACTGGTCGTTACTATGCTCTACTTAAAATTAATCACATGGGAATTGAAAATGAAGTGAAGAACTATATATATAGCAACTTTGTATATTTAATGTAGCAATCCATAGGTAAAAGCGAAAAGCAGGCAATATCATTTGTAATTGTTATTTGTCCCTGGCGCGCCAGAATTGTACGACCTGGCAAAAGTAGTCGTAAGAAGAAAAAGAACATGCTATCCTACTACTAAGAATCCTGTACTATAATTTAAACATTCTTCTTTATAACTCAAAAACAGGGATAATGTGAAAACAACATATTTTGTTGCTGTCATAGTTCCCAGATTGAGTGGCATTGTGACCGGAATTATCACTGTATGGATAAGTTACCACAATGTCATTGCAAAACTTGGTATAATTTTGGTATAAAACTCCGTCCAACCTGTTGGTATAGGGCCTTGGTAGTTCACCTTCAACATTAGTCTTAAACTGAGATAGCAGTTTTATAGCCCGTGTTGGGAAACCATTATCTGCAAGTTTTCTTGACTGAAAAGACTCCAGCCGAATATATTTGATTTTTTGGCGAAGGAATGCGTTGCTCGCGAAAGAATGTGGTGCTGGATTTAGCCCGGGCAGAGGCTATACCATCAGCCAATCAGCTTGCAGCTGGTGCTAGCAAGCGAACCGCCGGCCACCGGTTGGCACATCTCTAATGCGAGTCTATCCTTATGCGACTACTTTCGAATCTGATTGGATGAACCTTCTTTTTATTCGCGTGACATCAGGACTCTGACTCAGAGAGTATGCATATAGTTTTGATACAATAATAATAATTTACGGCGTTCTGTCCTGAATCGGCGCGATGTAAGGCCATTTGTGACAATATAACAATCAATGTATTAAAAAAATATAATCAAATCGTGTTTGGGGACAAATTCCAAGGTAAACTATTTCCTTTAATGCCATTTTTGATCAAGAATGATTTTGGTTCATTTCGACGTTTGCGTGTGCCACGCGCTGTGTGTGGTACCACCCCTATCAGAATGCACCATGCCAATATCAAAATTGATTTGATGGCCCTATCCAATGGTGAAATCCCGATCGCAATCGGAGCAGTGGTTGCAAAGTTATTAGCTTCCGAAAAGCGTCTGTACGGCCGGTTCGGGCCGGGTCGGGCCGGGTCGGGTCGGGTCGGGTCGGGTCGGGTCGGGCTGGGCCGGTTCGGGCCGGGTCAAATGCAAATTTGTCTAGTAAGTTGACGAGAAACCTCACGGGGCGCGAAGCGCCCGCTCGGTAATTAGCTAATTAAGTGACAACAAGTAACAACAGGCATTGACATTTCCCTTCTGCAGAGCCTCTGAGACCCTCAATGTCATTCTGTTTCACCACTTCTCCAATGTAAAGCTTATAGATACCCTGGGAACCCAGATACCCCAGGAACCCAGTATTTTGTTACGTTTATTGCCAGATGTACCCAATTCTGGCACCATAATTAGTTACTTTTTGTATGGGTAAGTACTTTTGAAATACATGTAACATTTTTGGCTGGTGAGAAGTATTCTTGAGAGAAAAAAAAATCAAAAATAAACCTACATTATTTCACTTCTTGGAATCTTGGAGCAGCGATAGGTATGTCCATAAAACAACATTTTGCGCTTAGCGCGTTTAGGTCAAGCCGTTTAGCAGAGCTGCAGGCGTGTCCGTTTAACAATGATCTGTTTTCCTGCATGGCCCGCTCCTAAGAAGGAAATGTCATTACTGATACGGCTGACATATTTTCGGAGACGGAACATGGGTAGAACATGTCGGTCTGAGGCCCCTCTCGTCTGGTGTGGACACCCTGGGAGGACGCTGACTTTGACAAGACGTCGGGACGCTGCTTTACACCAGCCGTGCCCTGCTTTTGTCCTCTCGCTCGTATGTGTGTAGAGTGGATATGACCTTGGTGTTGGCAGTAGTGCCTGTCACGCAAGCGTCGACAGTGACTGAGCAGACTGCTGTCAGCAGCGCTGTCGGTCCTGTCCAGGGGCCGGCGTCCGGCGTCCGGCGGCTCCAGCCAGGTCGGCACCGCCGCCGCCCGCCGCTGCAGGCTGGCCACCTGCCCGATGACGTGCCCATCCTATGGCCAAGAATAACCTGGCTTCCCTATTACTGAATAGTCAGTGTGCTAACCGAAAGGTCAGTCCCACATTGGCCTGTGACAGCGTCGTTGCGTCACAGCGGCTGCTCCCCTGGAGGGGTGCCTGAGCGCGCCCCTGCCGTCGCATAACATGCTGCCTCCTCGTGAGGCGGCCTGGCGGAGCGGGGAGCGGGGCCGAGCGGGGCAGGGCCGCGTCCGCCGTCGGCCGCCGGGGCCTCTCGGTCGGAATATCACCAGCAGCGGGGCCGCCCGACCTGGCAACCGGCCAGCCGCCAATCGATGCCGCGCTCACCTCTGACGTCACCGTCGGCTCGACCAATGGCGATGCCGGCCGGCCGGCGGCGGCTGGACGGTTTTCGCTGGCGTCGGCCGCCGCCCTCCCACTCCCCGTCAACTGCGGCGCGCAACCGGCCGCTGCAGTGGAACACCCGGCGCCGCTCGTCATCACCAGCGCCGCCATCAGAGGAGTGACCCCGCCTGAAAACATCAGTCCCGCGCCCTCGGCGTGAGCCGTAACCATGGACGTGAGTAGTCCGCCCGGCGGCCACCCTGGCCCGGCGACGGGTGAGGCGGAGAGGGGTGCCTGATTATTGCATGTTAGCCTGCCCGGCCGGGCGCCAGGGCCTGACCTGACAGCCTCCGGCGGAGGCGGCTCTGGAAGGAATGCAGATGAGACGCTTATGCGTAGGGGAATAACCTGGGGTAGCTGGAGGGGAGGACGGGGAAACTCTAGGGAGGAACCCAGAGGACTTCGGGGAATAACTGCTGGTAGGTGGGTGATGGGGGGGGGGGGGTTGTCGTTGAGACCGATCGTGAAGGAAAGGGAGCCCGCCCTGCGCCGCGAAGCCAGTGCGCAGGAAATTGCCAATCCAGCGACTGAGAGGAAAGACCGCGAGCAGCGTTATAGGAGTGCTGTCCAGAGTGGGCGTGTTCCAACTTCGGTTGTAAATCCGCACCTCTTCCTCAGGACCAGAGCCAAGTTGCACAACAATATATATATATGACAATATGTCCGTGTTTTTCTACATTAGTATGTTTCTCCCATGCCCATTGCCCATTTGTTCCCCATTTTTACTCACCTGTCCTGTGTAAAAACTCTGAATTACCGCCGTGCGTTTTGTGCAACTAGGCTCTGGTGCGTCACATACCTTTTTAGTGGCGGCGCCCCAACCATGAGTCAGTGGAGGAATTTTAGTCCCAGTCAGTGGAGGAATTTCAGTCCCCGTCAGTGGAGGAATTTCAGTCCCCGTCAGTGGAGGAATGTTTAGCCGGCGCCGTTGTCGAGCGGCGCAGGGGGCGATGAAGACCGGGCAGAGGGAGGGACTGCTGAGGGCTGTAGAGCGATGACTGAAAGTCTCCGTCCCCAACGTATTTATTTCGAAGAGTGATATATTCCCGGGGCTATATGACACGGCGGCGTTGGTGGGCGGTTCCGTGCTGTGCTGCAGAGGGGGGCGTTTCCAGGGCGCGGCGGGTCGCGACGGCGTTGCTGGCGGAGGGGGGGGGGGGGGGGGGGGGAGGGGGGGGGGGGGGGGGCTGGGCTGGTGAGGACTGCTGGCGCCGGCACGGTCGATGTAGCCCCGCGGTTCCGCCGGCAGCCTGTGACGTCACACGCTCGATACCCGAGCAGGTGGCGAGCAGAGCAGCGACGCGCCTGCGCCGCAGTCCCTCCCTGGGCAGATTCGCCCCGACCGACCGACCGACCCACCCTCCCCCTCCCCTCCCGGTCCGGACCAATCGACCTGATGACGGACTGGACCGGGCTTCGTACAGGAACTGCTGCAGGCTGTGTAAACTGTGGGACGGTGGGCGTGTCTAATTCTGCCAGCGGGGTAACTTTAAACGTGAGCATTACGTAAACCTGGGGTCCCGCGATACGGGTGGTTCCACGTTTTCCGATTTGTTAGTTATATAGGATGGGCTGCATGACTAACCTTGCAACTGGTTTAAACTTGATGCCATGTTTCTGATCTGGACATCAGGTCGATTCGCCACCGGAATGCACAGCGTGATTGGCTTCGAGTCACAATCTGCAATTGCAGCAGATTTTCAGAGTATCGCGTTCTCAAATGCAATACATTCGCAAAAAGAACCGAGTACACATTGCACTGGTACACCAAGTGTATAAAGGGACCAAATACATACCTACTGATTTCTCAGTTGGAATGCAAATGTGAAACTGAGTCCTCCCTGGTCTGAAATGCGTCGTATATAGGCGACGATTTATATCACAAGTGTCTGTGCACCCCCCCCCCCCCCCTCCACCCACACACACACTCGTCACTCACAGATCAGGCGCCAGTTGTCGCAGGCGTGAGGGGACCTATGTCACCTAATTGACGTCATACAGTGCGCCGAACAAAAACACTAATGTGCGGCTGACTGAAGGTCACCTTGCCCCAGGCGGTGGTTTGAGGGACGCCCACTGCGACATTGTCATGAGTCGACGTCAGGTGGAACGTTTTTACCATCATTCTACTGTGGAGCAGGTTAATAAAATACGGCTAGCGCAAACATGGTCGGCTTGGTTTGTTCGGGGATGGGGTGACGAACTATTGCAAAAGGTACACTTTTGTTTGTCCAGACAAATTTGCGTTAGCCGAGTTTGAAAATAAAATGTTGAAAACCTAATAGCTTTTTGGACGTTCAAAAATGGAAGACTCCTATCAATGTCGTGCATCACCCGTTACATTTCCGGACCCTTACCCTGCAGTATAACCCGTTATAAATAGAGAATGGTGCATTCGAAGGGGACGTGCAATACACAGCATCGAATGTCAAACACACGCGATGCTCCGTGCTCGGGTGTCATGCTGATGCACGCTCCTGGTTCTGCTACATGCTATCTCTTCACATTCAAGGAACCGCGCTGGCTTGCTGTCAGATTATGCCAGTTCGGTAACATGCAGGGTATCAACAGCGTTCAAGAACGAGTTTCGCTTGAAGTTAAGCCGCAATTTGACTAAAGTAGCTTTCAAAAGCTTCGATATCCAAATTAATTTCGCTTTCGCGTGCATCACGCGAATGAAAAGATAGGAATGGGAGATATGCCGGTACTCAGTATTAGGTAGGACGAAACACAAATCACGTACAACCTTCACTCTCAAGTCAAAAAGTCCGGGACAGAGACAGAACGCACGTTTGGTTTTGAGATGCTCGCCCTAACCCAGCCCGTCTCTAACCCAGCCCCCGACCAGAAACCCTTCGCGGGCTGCCACGGTAGGTGGTTCCCCTTATACCACCCGCCCTGCTGTGCCCGACTAGCGTTTGATGCCTGTGTTTGACTAGCGTTTGATGCCCGTTTGGTTTCTCGACTCACGCGACGGCTGCGTCGACTGCGTCGGACGGCTCGCGGCCGGCGACTGCAGTCCGCGGCGCCGCCCGTCCGGCTGCACGCACGCCCCGCCGCCCGCAGAGATGACGAACGTCGACCGGAAACGCACTGCACGATCTCGGAAATTCTTGAATTCATGCTTTGTGAAACAGGACAAAGAAGGTGTTCATTTATCGAAAGCCCTCTGGCACGAAGATACTCATTTATCGAAGGTCCTCAGACCTGCGATTCTCTGCAAATCTTGATATGACCACCTTCCTTGTGCTGTTTCTGCAGCCTCCAAAGTTTGCGTGCTCGCGCGTCTGGTCGGTGTCGACGTTCCCTCAGCTCTGGCCGCCCGCGCCCGTAGAGCTTGCCGGCGCGCCTGCCTGCGGTGCATGGTAGCTGGGTGGGTCGGGTCCGGCGCGAGCTGCGCGAGCTGCGCGAGCTGCGCGGCTGGCAGGCATGTGACCCGGCTCGTCTCACCGTCTGTTCGCAGTACGGCCGACCGGACTCGTACCGCGCCGCCACCACGCCGGCCGTGGCCGACGATAATATCACAGCCCACGGACAGCTCAAGGTACGACTGCAGCTGACCCGGCGGGCTGCAGAGCCTCGCTGTCTCGGTCGCTGTCTCTCGATCTCTCTCGGCAGCTCTTTGCCGCAGTCCTCTCAGCAGGCGCCGTCTTCTCTCCAGCGCCTCCTCTTTGCAGAATCGCTTTGCGTCTCGGTCTCTCAGGTGGCGGTGTTCCTGGACTACACGCTGCTTCAGGTGAACTTTCCATATCTGGAGCCTACCGTCTCCAGTTCGTCCTATTCCAGGCAAAACTCTCCTTTCTTCAGATGACTTTGGGCATTTGAGCCTTTCTATGAACCTTTCGCCCTCCTCTGGAATTATTTCTGCCTTTTCTTGTCATCCCCTCCCTCGATCCGCGGACCGTGAGACTTCTAATTTTTCATGAAACGTAAACACAGATACAATACCAGGGCCTAATCTTTGAAACATGCAGCCATCCACCTTCAAACCTAAATATATAAACACGTCTGCACTGTCTCCACTCCAACACTCTACTTCTGTTTGTTTGCTTGGTCTGGGCCCATCGGAACAGCGGGGCTGTTCCAAATTCTCATAAATTCCATCCAGATAGTTTTTCAGTGTTACGGCCCATCGAGTGTTGACACATTGATGATACAACTACTCTCCCCGGTGGTTCCTTTATCTGTCTGCCTGTTCTTGTTCTTTCCTTGTGCCCCTCGGTATTGTATTGCCTATCACCTCTTGTTTTCATTTGTTCTGTTTTGAATATCTTCACATTTTTGTAAGTCTCCTCTTTTATGACGTCCATTTCTTGTCTCCTTCACGTCTCCCATCTCAGTCATCACGTCTCCTAATGCCACTTTCAGAGCCCCGCAGAGTCACTTTCACTGCGCCTACCGTCCTCGGGGCGTTGACCGCCCATTACCAAATACCGCTTTCGCTCCAACGCGCCGCCCCCCGGCCCGAGTACACACATCTGGCCATGATGCCCTCCATGGACCTCCGCGCCGGCCCCTGTGACCTAGTTTCCGCCCTCCCGTCATACCCGACCCCGGTCCTCGCCGGTCCCGACACGACGCGGCCGGCCCGTGGTGCGGCGTCGGCTCCTGTCCGCCGTCCTTGGCTCGCGCGGCGCTCTCGGCCGGCAGAGTTGGCCGCCGGCCCCGGAGGCGCTCCGGCCGGCTGTCGGTTCAATTGACACGGTAGGTGGTGACAGGTAAGGCTGCCTGCTATGCCGGGTTCTCCTCTTAACCACCCACGCATGTTCAGCGCGAATAGCTTTGTTCTGTTTTCGGTCATTACTGCATCGTTGTGTTGAAGCTGTAGTGTTCGAGTCCTGCGGGTGGGGGTGGTGGGGAGTCCACAGATGAGATGTCGGTGTCCCGTACTAATTGACCCTCCATGTACCACGGCTACAGGAAACGGGTTATACTCAGAACATGCTAAATGAACATGTACGAAAGGAAAAGGAAACTATCCCATTTTCGAAAAAGGCGAGCATTTGAGCGAGCATTCGTCGAGCGCCGACACCACTATGCCGAGGAGTGCTAAGAAGTCTCTTTCGCCGAACCAAACATCACGCACGACTGTTGTCTCGTTTCAGTCCAAACGCCAGAAACATGATGCGAGGAAGCACAAGAAATCTAAGAAGGGAGGAAACATGGATGACCTGAAGCAGGAGTTGGTGCTCGATGAGCACATGATCTCATTGGATGAACTGCAGCAGCGACTAGGAACCAGCATCACGGCGGTAAGTGTCCCTAACAGCTGGATATCGTACCAAGGAGGCGCCGAGGTCGTATAGTTAAAGAGACGGGACGAAACTTAATGTATGTTAAAAAGCGTGATCACTTTTTGAATCTGTTGATTCTGTTGATCGTTCTCCGTATTTAAAATAATTTAAGATATGCGAAACAGGTCTGTTTCCTCAGTATCGGAGGACTCATTCCATGTCTCGTATGCAAGGGAGAGGAACTTTTGCCGGTTGTTTGATTGTTGTTTCCATAAATGTCAACGATGTAGGACAAGGCTATTCATTCCAAGTGCAGTCTGATCAAAGTAGTGTCGTCACCAGTCTCGTGATATCCAGGTTTGACCAGAATCATCTGTGTATGGAAGTGTTTAATGCATTCACTTTGTCATGGCTGTATTGCTGGATCGAATCTTCACCTTGCCCAGTGGCGTACCCAGGATTTACTCCAGGAGGGGGAATTTTTGCTCAGGGGGGCATAAGGTACCCCCACCAAAAAACAAACTCACCGGATTTGGCCCACTATATTTTTAAAAGGGCATATTTTCACCATTTTTCTCTTAAAAAATATATTTAAAAAAAAATCGACCAAAGGGGGCACGTACAGACCTTCAGGGGGGGGGGGGGGGCAAATTGCTCCGTTTGCCCCCCCCCCCCTCCTTGTGTACGCCTATGACCTTGCCATGGATGCATTGCTGGATCGGGCTTCAGACCAGCCGAGGTTTATGGGCTTTCGGACCCCGGATCGGACTCTGAATTCGCTGAGGCTTCTGTAAGGATGCACAGTGTCTTGACAGTTGACCGGATTAATAATGCCTCCCCTCAGGGTCTGACCGAGGCTCGCGCCAAGGAGAACCTGGACCGGTATGGCCCGAACGCCCTGACTCCGCCCAAGAAGATCCCAGAGTGGGTCAAGTTCTGCAAGAACCTGTTCTACGGCTTCTCGCTACTGCTATGGATCGGTGCCATCCTCTGCTTCGTCGCCTACTCGATCCAGGCGGGAACGTTCGAGGAGCCGCCAGATGATAACGTGAGCACGCCGGCCTAAACGAGAGGGCTGAGTGATGTGTGGGGAGATGAAATTACAATGCTGCAAACGGGACTGTGTAAGAACATCGCGACTTCTTCCTTTCAGTCTTGCGGAAGACAATTTATCGATTTAATAGAAAATGATGTCAAAATCGAAACAAATGAGACCATTACCTTCTATGCTGCCTTCGCCCGGTTTATTTAATGTGGTTATCAGACGATTGAACAATAGCAATATTTGACAGGGGTCGTATACTTTTGCCC